>VXBU01011676.1:53409-213764 GCA_013400315.1 Bombycilla garrulus
AAAAAAAAAAAAAAAAAAAAAAAAAAAAAATCGTCCAAAAAGGAGCAGTAAATGTGCACTGCTAATCGACCAAAGCCCTGCCAAGCAAATCTTTTGTCAGATCATCTGCCCAAAATCAAAAGTCCGGACTCAGCAGGCCCCATTACCGGCAGTTCTGCCTACGAAGCAGGAAAGCGCAAAGCCCCCGGTTCCCGCGGCTTTGTTAAAAAGCCCTCGCCACACCAGCCCCGGCCCGACCCCCCCCCGACGGCCCCTATATAGTGGGGTGTCCACCCATCTGTCCATCGTGGTTTTGCTCTGGCTCCCGCTCTTGGTCTTGGATAACAGCCAGCAGAAAATGTCTCAGTATTCAGGAAAAGTAAGTAACGACCCAACCGCTTCCCTTTCAGCCTGGGGCCAGAGAGCCCGAGCATCCTCCGGGTGGAAGGAGCTGACGGCGATGATAGAGGCAGCAGACGTGGCGTGAACGGTGATCCCGGGAGCAAACTTGGTAGTCTGTATGGGGAGGGTGCGGCAGAGGGAGCTGCGTTTCGGGAGCCGAATTTCCTGTTTAAACATTCCTGCTGGAAATATGTGTGAGCGAGCACGAGGCAGTAAGAAGTGTCAAACGTGGGACACACTGCGCTCCCAGAAAAACAAATACACTTAGGAAAAAATGCCGGCGATGCCGTGCTCCTTCTGCTGGAAAGCAGCTAAAATAATCCAAACCACCTGAAATGATGCATCTGCAAGTGATTCCCATCTGCTTGGAAGGGGAGTCGGGCCGTGCCCCTGCTCCTGACCACGGCCCTTTCTGCTCCCTCCCCGCAGATCACTTTCTACGAAGGCAAATGCTTCACAGGCAGGAAGCTGGACGTCTGCGGCAGCTGCAACAGCTTCCAGGACCAAGGTTTTCTCAACCGGGTCAACTCCATCTGCGTCCAGAGTGGAGCTTGGGTCTGCTTCGACCACCCCGACTTCCGAGGGCAGCAGTACATCCTGGAGCACGGCGAGTATCCCGATTTCTACCGCTGGAATGGACGCAGCGACCACCTGGGCTCCTGCCGGCCCATCGGGATGGTGAGTGGGATGATGCTGGCCCTGGCTCTTCCGCAGCACCGCTGGGTTTAGTTTACCCTGGTCACAGGAGCCCCTCGAATAAGTGCCATAAAAATTTGTGTTCTTTAGAAACAGGGTGTCCCACTGGGCCAGAAGGAGTTTTCTGGGTGGATTTTTCTGTGTTCAGAGTGGTCTGTGCAAGCCACAAAGCCGAGGCAGTTTCCTGTGTCCCCAGGCAGGAGGAAGATACATCTTCTTCCTCCCACCATGACACGCAGTGCCTTTAACAGGATGAGCTATTCCCGTGGTTTTCCAGATGAGATGGAAAGGTCCTGCTGGTACCCTGTGCTTCTCCTTTTAATGTAAGCTGCTATGAGATGTTCACGGGGGAATTCGTGATTCGTTGCCCAAGGCAAGTTTGAGCTGCTGCAGCTCCATCTCCCCATGCACAGAAAGGGGGAGAGGGCAGCCCGAGGGCTTTTCAATCAGGCCTGGCACTGCTCCTAGCAAATTTCAGTTGGATTCTCTGCCGTTGCAAACCACCCTCTGACCCCGGTAATCCTAAACTAAACCCATTATTTTCCCTTTCCCTTATCAAGCTTTTAAAAACACTGTCCAGAGGAAGGTTTAAATGGGAAGATTAAAATGCAACAAAGAATAATTAATATGGGTTGGGTCTTTCCACTGATTCTCCTATCACTGAGGGTCTCCGGGGCAATGATGAGCCGAGCTGGAGCTGGTGGGATTTCTCACTGGCCCTGAAACTGCTTTTGGCACAGCAGCAGGTCTCTTTCAGGTCTGTAACGTCATTCCCAAAGCACCTCCATGATCCATACGTGGAGGGATGCTCTGGCCCAGGCCCTGGACTCTGGCCAGCACAAGGATGTGCTCCTCCTTTCCTGGCCCAAGGTTTTCCCTGTGAGATGCCAGCAAGGGCTTTGAGGCATTTGTGCAGCGCAGATTCCTGCAGGAATGTTTGCTCAGGCACGGTATCCGCGTGGCTGCTGCCGGCGGCTGCCTGCTGTGGGGTTTGGCACCACAGCCCAGCCTTCTTGTGCACTGATGTTGTTTATTTGAAAAATGCGTTTAGGTATTCTTTGAATCTGGCTTAAAAACATCCTTTGAGCTCGCTCTGTCCCACACAGCTCTGCTGCAGGCTGCAGAGATCTCCCCAGAGTAATTTGTGTCGTGTGACCGTCAAGGGCCCACGCAGCAACGATGATGCTGGGAAAGTTTCCTTTTCTCCCCTCTGTTTTTATTTTCCTAAAAGAAAGGCACAACATCTCTCACCAGGAACAGTAGCTATGCATGAAACTGGAGGCAATATGAATTAAGTTAGGGGAATAGTGCAACATCTTTGAACACTTGGGATATGTTTCTTTTTTTCCTGTTTGGGTGTGCAGAGCCTGGGGGCTGCAGCTGATGCTGCATTTGGGATGGAGGGTTTGTGGGCTTGTGGGGGAGCCTGCAGATGGACGAAGGGCTGTGCGTGCCTGAGCACTGGCAGCCCACCACGTGTTGGCATGTGGACAGCAGTGCAGGAAGGTGCAGCTGGGCACAGGGATGAGGGATTTTTGGCTGCTTTCATGCTTGGTGTGCTGGGAAGCAGCAAGAGTTCGTGCATGCTCTGTTCATGCTGGCACCAGTGATCTTGGATTGCTCTTCACATTCCTCTTCCAAAGCACCCTTTGTCTCCTTCTTTGTCTTACAAAAGCTAAATAAATAATTTGTTGTGCTTTTTTGGTGTTGCTGTTGACTCCAATCCCTTTGTCCCCAGCATGGTGAACATTACAGGATCGAAATATTCGAGGGGAGCCACTTTAGGGGACCCAGCCTGGAGCTGACAGAAGATTGCTCCTTCCTGCAGGGACAAGGCTGGGACAAGACCTGCATCAATGCCCTCAAAGTGTACGGTGATGGCGCGTAAGTAATTCCACATGTCCTGGCATCAGCCACTGCTGTGCTCCCTGCCCTGGGCACTGCAGGGGACAGGGGGCTGCAGACACTCCTCCCTCAGGGAAAACCCTGTCAGTGCTGGGGGCACTTGGACAAAGTGTTTGTCAAGCCTATTGTCAAAGGTGAATGCTGGTGCCTGTCCACTGAGAGCTGCTTCAAGGGGTGTGACTTTTGGAGGGTGGCAGCTAAGCACGAGCTACAACAACTCTGAGACACCTTTTTAAGGTGTATGAAATGAGAAAAAACCATCTTCTTCCTTCTTTCCTGCCTTCCTCCCTGCCTTCCTTCCCTCCTGCCTTTCTGCCTGCCTGCCTGCCTTCCACACCTCTTTCAGAATCCACGCTCAGGGAGGTTGGATGGACAGCTCCAGGAGATGCAGGTCAGGGCTTTTACTGTGCAAGTGGCTTCACCACACCTTTTCCTATGATGGCAAAATTGAGAAAGCAGCACCTCCTCTTTACATTAAATCCTCCTCTGAAAGACAGGGCTGGCAGCGGTGGTGATGCCCAGACTGGGACTCAGCCCTGTGCTCCTGCCCCTGCAGATGCTCCTGAGGGCCTGGGCAGGATGTCAGTTTTGCCTTTTCCTTGATGTTTGGTACCAGTTTATATTTTCTCAATGGTGTTGGTCCTTTTTGTGTTGTTTTTTTTTTCTTTTATTGTCAGACGGGTTGTTATCTGTCTGTCTCCCTTTTCCTCTGCCTGACAATTGTGTTTTCACTGCAAGCATGCTGGGAGCTGGGGAATGCCATAACACCTTCCCAGAGCCAGGCAGAGGGTGGCTGGAGGGAGGCCCTGCAGAGGAGGGAGCACAGATACCTTTCCTTCACCTGTCCTGGACTGGCTGTTGTGCAGCTCACAGACACCTGGTGTGAGATGCTGGACCCTCTGTGTACATTTTTTCCTAAGAATAGAGAAAGGTTGTTGCCATCCAAGCTCAAGACAACCTGACAGCAGTGAGTGTCCTGCAGGACTCCTTCTGATCCAGCCAAGGCCTCTCTTCTTCCAAAACTCCAGGCTTATGATTAGGAAATGGCAGTTCATTGAGGAGCAGAGCTATCCAATCCTGATGGGAAGAAATGTCTGGAGCCCACCAGGAACCCTGTTAGTGCTGAGCATTTGAGTACCAACACTACAAAGCCAGGAGGGAGCCTGTGAGTACTCTGGCAGGAGCTTTAGGGCCAATTTACTGCTTGAGTCCCTGTAGCAGAGCCTGGAGATTGAGAAATTGGGAAGCTGCCCAGAAACTTTCAAGCACATGAATTTTTCAGATTCATCTTCCCTCTCCCCTACAAAAATATATAAAGGGCACAAAGCTTGCTCTCCCTCACATGGGAGTCTGGATTGTTCGTGTTAACATTACAGGACTCCTCAAGGTCTATGAATAGTGAGAAAAAATTGGAAAAAAATAAAGTAAGGAGAGGAGCGTGGTGAGGAAACTCACTGAGGTTTGTAGCATTACATTCAGATCCTGGGAAGATCAGTGTTGGACACGCTTGGAAAGGTCTGTAAAGGCAATTAAAAGGCAGGACAATGCAGAGGGACCCGCTGTCCCGGGCTGCAGGAGGAGGGAGGGAAGAATGAGATACCACTGCAGAGAGGTGAGAGCAGGGAGAGAAAGCACCACTTTTCTCCTTAGGATGACCACCTAAACCCAGGTGGCTCCAGAGGTGCTGGGCATAACCTGGCAAAGCTGTCCCAGGACTCATCCTCGGCTGTTTGGGGAGCAGAGGAGATGGGGTCAGTGGAGACAAAGGGACATCTGTTATATACAGAAATATTTGTTTCCATTTCAAAATCCATGGAATGGTGTCATGTGCTGATAAAAAATTGCTGCCTGCGCTTTGTGGAGGTGGCCGTGCCCGCGGGAAGTGATGATGGATCATCTGGAAGCACGGGAATGGAGACAAACGGCTGCCTTTGGCATGGTGCATGGTGAGCCTGAGGGGTCCAGCACCTTCCCTGCTGCCCTTCTGGGGTGGGCAACTGCTCCCCCACACAGCCAGAAAGGGTGATGGTAAAGCTGTTTAAGCCACTCTGGCAGTGAATTGCTATTTCAGAGCAGTTTTGAGGTGTCACCGCCTCCTCGGAAGCTGTTGCAGGTTTGTGGTGAGTGGCTTCGCCC
This sequence comes from Bombycilla garrulus, assembly GCA_013400315.1. NCBI lineage: Eukaryota > Metazoa > Chordata > Aves > Passeriformes > Bombycillidae > Bombycilla > Bombycilla garrulus. The sequence continues at coordinate 58,528 of VXBU01011676.1, forward strand.
GTCCCACGGGCAGAGCCAGCTCCAGTATCACATATGGTATCATCTGATTTTAGATGAAGATGTGTGCTTCTCGTCCTCCTTTGTGCCTCAGCCACTCCACAGAGGATGGCCTAGAAATAACAATTTTAAAAAGCTGAATTTGTTTTGCGGTCCAGGAGAGAATACCCCAAAGAGAGCTTTTCTACACTACAGTGGAATAATTTGAATGAACCTGGCCAACCATTTATTCTGCTGAAGCATTCATGAGTGTTTGGTAGCTGTTCTGCAGTCAGGTTGTGAAATACAAAGCAGAATAGGTACCCAAATGCTGCTGCCCAATGAACATCACATATTTCTCAGCAAAGGCAATAACTGCCCGTGGCACTGCTCGAGTCCTGCATGGAGAATGAGTGACTTTAAGCTGCCCTGAAAGCCTCCTACTTGGTTCAGGCTCATGCTACAGTATTCCCCTCCTCATTTTTCAGTCCACGCAGCCAGTTTTGGCTTATGGAGTTTGAGTTGGTTCCATGAGCATTTTATTCCCATGTCCTCTGGGATTATGTGCTAATGAAACACAGTACTGAGATGTTTGAGGGCTGTGTGTCATGTGCCTGGATCAGCTCTCTCATGCTGGGCTTGAGGACAGGATCATCTCTTTTTTTTTTTTGTTTTCTGGGCTCCTGACTGACTTGATTTCCCCTCTTGCTGATGGCCTCAGAGAACGTAAATTTTAGGCAATAAAGGAACAGCTAAGTAAGTCATACAGTCCTTCACTCTTCACCTTGCACTGCCAACACACTTCACTCACATCTTTCCGCTATTCCTTTTATTCCTTTGGTTTTTGGTTTTTTTTAGCCTTCCTCTAAGCAGAGGGACAAGCCAGTGGGGGTTCTTACCAGCACACCAGGTCACTCAGTCTGCTTCCATCTACACCAAACCCTGTCCTGTTCCCTCCATGTAATGGTGCAGACACATCAACCAAGTGTCTGCAAAGAAATCTTGGGAAAGACTGTGAGGGGCTGCTCTTCCCCCTGCTCTATTCCCCAGGATCCACCTGTTGTTGAAAGATTTCCTAGAGCAGAAGAACTGAAAAGAAAGAGGAGGAAAATTTTATAAATTGTTGTTAATTAAGCTGAGGACGCTTTCTGTCCTCATAAATATGTGGTGGTGGATATGTGGGGGGGGTACACTACACTCACAGGTGAGCAGTGGGAAGCCTTCCCCACATGCTGCAAAGTGAGCATCAAAGGAAAAGCTGAGGATGACTCTGTAATTCCAGTTTGGATATAAACTGGCTGCAACAAGTGCCAGAGAATGAGGTTGTTTGTTTGTAGGAACCGTGTGTCAGTGATGCCATGCACAGGGCTGTGATACTACAGGATGCTCTTTCACAAAACCAAACCACAGTATTCCATGCTGGTATCCATGTGCTGGTCCTGCTCCTGAACAGGGATCTGGGAGAAGGGACCACAACAGTCCCACCTTATGTCTTCTCAGAAACACAAAACAAGGATGTCAAGGAACCTGTAAGGTGCCTTGGATAAATACTCCAAACTTGTCTTGTTTTGTTTTTTAAATAATGCCCATGGGTGGCCGGTTTTATAAACAACATTTTTTCCCTAAGCCTCCAGCTTTTTGCTTTGGGTTAGACTGGTCTGAGTTCACCAGCTGTTGTCTGACCCTTAAGGCCCAGCAGTCTTTGACCCCTCCAGTACTTGAAGAAGTTTCTCCCTGAAATCCCACATACAGTAGGTCCCAACCCCAATGTCCCAGCTGAATTCCTGCAAAGACAGACCACAAAACCCAAATGATTTGGAGGATTGCATTTCTGCTTTTCTGTCATTGCTGAGAAAACAGATGGGAAAAGCAGCAGAGATCCTCATAAAAACTTAAAAAATATGGGGATGAGAGGAAAGAGGCAGAGATGAGCAGCTCAGCAATGACAGGGTGGAAACCTGACCATAAAACTGTCAGAGCAATGGCAAAATTTGGTCCTCAGTAGAGGACAGGGGTGACACTTGTGGCCACAGTAAGATCTTGTGAAGTGAAGGAAGAGAAAAGCCACAAAATTGTCCTTCTTGACCATCAGAATTGCTCCTGATTTGACCTTCAAATAGAGAAAGACATGTCACAAGCCAGGGCGATGGAGAACTATGTAGCCAAGCCAGGTGAAGAAGTCAGGCATGCCGAAGTCACCAAGGACATTGCATGTTGTATCCATTTGACTGTATTCCAAGGGAAAGTTGTCATTAACTCTGGACATAGAGATAACATATAAATATAGCCAAGCCCCGCTGTCTGTTGGAAAGCATCAAAGAGGCCATTAAGAATTACTAACAAAAAGAGAAATTACTAAATATGGTTCCCATCATAGCTAATGAATCAGTTCAAAGAGGCAGAACATCTCAAGCATTGCATATTTTTCTTTACAGTCCCTAAAAAATGGGTTTATGCAGGGGCTTAGGGGACTCGTCCTTCTTTAGCACCATCAAATGCTATTAAATTGTTTCTGTTGCACACAGTGAAGCTTAGAGAGATCCATTCCTACAGCAGTGTGAAGCAGGGAGCCCTTGGGCCCAGGCCTTATTGCTGGTGTAACCCAAAACATCTTCCAAAGGCGAAGTCCAATCTGGCTGTGGGTATTTGCCAGGCCACGCTGGGGGGAGCGGGGAGGGAAGGGAACTCCACCAGGAGCGGGGTGGGACTGGAAATCAGGCCCTGCTGGTCTGCATCACAGCGGGGCCTAGATGCAGCCCATGAGAGAGGCCACTTTGCATCAGGACGGTGCTGGGACCCAGGTGGCCCTTCCTTTGTGCCCAGGTGGGTGCTGTACGAGGAGCCCAACTACCGAGGCCGCATGTACGTGGTGGAGCGCGGCGAGTTCAGCAACTTCAACGAGTGGCAGGCGCGCAGCGCCAGCGTCCAGTCCATCCGGAGAGTCGTCAACTACTTCTAGCTGAGCTTTCACCCTGCCCGCCATGGCCCGCTGAGACTGAGCATCACCCTCCTCCCCACTCACTGACCCCTGGAATAAATTGTTAAACACCAGCAGTCGGCTCTAAGCACTTTTTTTTTTTCCATACCTAACATGAGTTTGCTTTCTCATTCTGCAGTGGTTTATAAGGAGGGCATGGGAGGATGGGCCAGAACTGGTGGTGACAAGCAGATCTAGGAACACGTCTGCCATTGTGGTTGTGGTCCGACCCGTGTTCCCTCTGCCCCAGCCAGAGGCACCGTGTGATGGCCCCAGCTGACTCCTGGTGCCTGGAGGGGGTCACATTACACAGAGGGGTGGGGAGTGCAGGGCAGAGCCATTGGAGGCCATGTGAGGACACACGTGAGGATCACAGCAGGAGCTGAGCGACCTGTGGGGTCTGTCTGAGTATGACATGCTGGTCTTGCTAAAAAGGTGAAAGCAACCATTCATCCTGAGTTACTTTAACTGTAGATCAGTACACATTAAAATATATCATAAAAACCACCAAGCCGGAAGGCACAAAACCTGAGCAACCATCTCAGCCCTTCATGACAGTGACATTTTGAGGGATCAGAAGCAAAGGAAAACAGCCCTGCACTACCATTTATTTCACAACCCTCTTCCTATCTTTCTGCCCCTTCAACGTTCCTGGTCCATCCCAGTTGTTTTGATGTCCCTGAACACCATTCCGCGTTTGGCAGTTGGGATGGGAACCACTCTTATCCTTCAGCTATGAACTGTCCACTGCAGCCTGGCACACAGCCCCCAAGAATGCAGTAGCCTCCCCTCAGTAAAATCATAAGCTGTGTTCAGCGTTAGTTAGGGTGTTTCTGGCTATTTCAGAAAGCGGTGATTTTATTCTCTTCACTCTGTCATTCTATTAGCTGTTAAGCCTTGGCTGTCTGATAGATCCTGACAGGCACAGGCATGGTGCCGGCAGAGCTGCAAAGCTCTGTGTTAATCCAGTGAGAAGGCTGCTGATCTCACCCCAGCTCTCCGAGGGGACATGAGTGAGGCCGACAGGTCCCCAGCACCCTGGAGTGCAAGGCGTGTGTGCCTTCAGGGCTGAGATGGGAATCTGCCCTTCCCTGAGCGATGGGGAGGAGCAAGACTGTGCTCTGTGCCAGGGGCTGCTTGGTCCAGTTGTGCTGCATCCCAGTCTGACTCTGGATCCGCCTGCCATTCCACCAACTCACGCTCATCCACCTTGTCATCCATCTTCCACTTGGATCCTGGCTCCCCGTGGCTCTCTACCAGTAGCAGGACTGGGGTGACTGGTAGCAGCTGGGCCTGTGTGAGGACAGGTGCTGTTCCTGTAGTGAAGTGACACTGCTGGTAGAGTTGCATCGATTGAGATTTGCCCCAGCTACACATATGCTGTAAATGTGTTATGAGGGGATACGGAAATGCAAAAAAAAAAAAAAAATTCCACCTTGTGAATTTAATGGCAGTTTGGGTGATGTCTGCCTTAGCAGTGATACAGACAATCACATCCTCTTGTAGACAGCCTGTTGTCTGGATGTATCCTCCATGCAAATCATCCCCTATAGTTACACCAGCTCAACTCTGGACTTCAGTGGCCATGTCCTGGGTGGCTTGTGGTGACGTGGTCCATTACAGCTGTAAAAATATTTAAGATCTTTAATGGGTTGCAAGGTATTTCTGTGTCAGAGAAGGCAGGGAAATGATTCATTCATTGAGTGGGATGCACAAGTGTACAACTCGTGCATCAACTCTTGCATATTTAATTTTCTTTTAATTAGATGCAGCTTATGAAAGATTTTAGGAGTCCTTCCAGGATTAGCATTGCTCTTGCCTCATGAAGGCTGTAATCGGCTCCTGAGCAAAATGCACTCTATTAAAAGTTAATATTCAGTCATATGCAATGCTCTGTTGTGACCTCCTGGCCATTAATCTGTTAAAAAAAAAGCCCAAATGGTCCCAGAGAAAAACAAACATCGAATTGTGATGGGCTTTAAAGGAGGCTTTTCATTCATTTGAAACACATTCAATGTCATGGTGTAGTATGAGGGATAAAGAAAGAAAGGCTTTAAAATATACAATAACTGGAATCCCAGATGCTCCAAGTATTTGGAGGACAAAAGAAAATACAATAGTGAAGAACTATTCACCCACATTGCCCTGGGAACAACAGCATAAGCCCAGACACCCCCACATCTGAGTTTCTCAACACTTGGTGCACACAGCCAGGGGAGGTGACTGTCCCACTGATGTTGGGGTCAGAGCTGTGACATCACAGATACTCTGCCCTATGGCTCCCAGTGGTCAGTGGTTCAACTCCCCTCCATGCAGAGCAGCGTTAGAGGGACCCACTGACATCCCTGCCCGTGCTCAGTGCAAGCGTGGGACTGTGCACGTACACACAGCTGCACGGGCTGACTCCAGCATCCAGCCACTGTGTGCAAGCCTACTTCATCTACACACTACAAACTAATTGTTTGTTTATATGCTCTAGTAGATTAATATTTGCTGCTTAAATTGTGGAAGTATACTTAGGATCCCAGTCTTGGACAGAGCCATGCCTTGTGCTAGGAGTTAAAAGTACAAAAAACACAGTCTGGTTAATGTGTGCTGTTGTGTGGAACCCTGTTTGTAACCAGCAAGTGTTTAGCTACCTATAGCACATTTTACACAAGCCTGTAATATGCCTACTGAGCAAGCACTCATCATTTATTGACATCTGAAATCCCATTTATGAGCACACTCTCAGTGCAAAGAGCTGGTCCCATGTGAAGGCTATTTAAAAATTCCTCTGTGTGCACAAGCCTAATCTCACTAAAAACTGGCAGCAGGGAATTGAATTCCGTTTTTTTTTTTTTTTTTTTTTTTCTTATTTGAAACCTAAGTAGGGTGGCCATGGGCCTAATCCAAACACTGATGCTGCAGGAACATGCATTGCGTTGGCAGTGGGGGGACGTGGCTCTCGTTCTCTTCCTTTTCCCTCCCCCTCCTTGCTAAATCTGCACTTGTTTAAAGGACAGAATGTACAGATCCCATATGCTTGTTAGTGGCTCATTGGCGGTTTTTTTCCTTATTAAAAAAAAAAAAAAAAGAATACTGACATCACTCTAGTATAAAATGGTATGATTTGTGAGTTTATAGCGTATAAAATATAAATGACAAAACTGCCAGCTCGATGTGAAGTGGATGTGAGATTGTGCAGCAGCGGTTTGAGCTGCACATCATTAAACTGTATGGCTGAATGAGCTCTGCTACATGAACTGAGGAGGCAAGCAATGCATTAAGGAAATTGGATACTATTCCACAAAATGCTGAAGATGAAACAAAGATTCAAAAGGAACAAAAGGGACAAGTTATTAATTACAAGAGAGAGAACTAAATGAAATCAGCTCCATCTGGAAAACCAGGAAAACCCTAATAATCAGCATTACTGTGCTTGGCTTAGCTGCTGCAGTATAATATTCAGAATAACTCTGAATTACATCTGGCCCCAGAGCAAATAGCTCCTGCCAGAATGCCTGCACACACGAATGTCCTTTCTTTGTAGCTGGATAATGTGCAAATTTGATGGAATATCTCTTTGAAATGAATCCTTGGAAGACATCTGAGGAACTGCAGTGCTTTTCCCTTGCTATACTACTTGGTGCATGTACATATAGTGAAGGTAAGGAGGAAACTGCCTACTGATCCACTGTTGGAATGTGTGAGGTTGTCATGTTCAAATTAATCTCTCCTCACTGCTTACAAAGGTGAAAGGGCTGCACAGCCACCTCCCTTCCCTGGGGAATTGAAGAGGGGTTATCCTGCTGTTGAGGCTGCCCCACACTCACACATCTTCCTGTGCTTTTTTTCTCTCCTCCTCCAGAGACACCTCTCTGGACCTGGTAGAAACGAATTCACTCCTTGGCTGTTTTATTACTTCTTTAAGTAGAAAGTCTGGCTCAACAGTGACCTCTTTGACTGAGTGCAGAAAGGAAATGAAGAGCTTCAAAAGGTCTCTCCAAGGTCTGGCAGCAGGAGGAGAGCCCTGGTCGTTGTTAAAGCCTAAGCAATGGCAGGGTAAAAATGTAGAGAGACCACAGTAACTGGGCTCTGGAGGTGGTTGCCCAGGGAGGTTGTGGAGCCTCCTTCCCTGGAGATATTCGAAAGCTCTTTGCACACAATCCTGAATAATGTGCTCCAAGAGACCCTGCTTGAGCAGGAAGGTTGGACCAGATGATCTCCAGTGATTCCTTCCAACCTTACCCATTCTGTGATTCTATGATACTCAGGACCATTGACAGATTTTCTGGCTCCCATGCTTCATCTAGTATGGTTTTCACTTTATTTTCTTTACACATTTTCTTCAAGGTTGTATTGAAGTCAAAAGAAAATTAACTTGGGTGAAAACACATTTGGCCCTGAAATTTTTAATATCCATGAGCTCAAACTCTTGTCCAGGAGTAAATCTGATATAATTAACAAGTCCTGAACCAGATAATAACTACGTAATGCGGTCAGCATCATCAACATTGCAAATGGGGATTTGTTTGGGGTTTTAATTTTAAATCATCTGGTTTATTGGAGAGGTCAAACTCAGTTAAATCAACCTTCAGTGGTTGAGGCTCATGTAGCTTGGTGTTCTTTCTTTCTTCCAAGAGTCACCAACAGAGGAGGTGCAATAACATCCCACACAATTTGAGCTGTTCCCATATTTCCTGGTGGCCGTGACGGAAACTAAACACACATGGAAAAGAGTGGAAAAGGACAGAAATAAAATGAGTATTAATTTTCCATGGAGCAATGGGACCACTGAAGAAAGAGCAAGTGGGTGTACCATGTTTTCCATGGACAGCTGACCATCTTTACATGGTTCAGAATGAGCCAGCTTGCAATCAAGTCAAGCTGCCCTGGTTTAAGCATGTGAACATATGGAGGAATGTATCAGGGCATTCAGTCAAATTGTCCGTGAAGTAAACATGAAATTGTAGGGAAATCGTTAATGTAAATTCCTTCTTTGAATAGGATGATCTCTAGTGGATTGCAGTAAATCCACATGTCCTGTAGGCATTCACACCTGCATTCACACACTCCAAAAAGCACTGAATGCTGCCTCTCAGCCAGAACGGTTTCATGTGCTCCTGCAAGGGAGTTTGGGATGGTGAAGGGTAAGTCCCTGCTATTCCATAGGAAAAAAATGCAATTTTAAAAATATTTGGTTAACTCATTGCAGCAGTTCTGGTATGCTGCCACTCAGTTTGTTCAGTCTGATATAAACGGAGCTCTTTCCTCATGTAAGTATTTCTTGGTGTCCACCAGTGCTGCTCATCTCTGTGATGGGGTAAGTGAGCAGTGCAACTCCTTCCCTGCAAGACACCACACCAGGCAAGGCCCATGGTCAGCACAGGTTTGTTCATGTTTTGGGGGAGGTGCTTTTAAGCTTTGACGTAGCTGCCCTGTGATCGTGGTGGTGAGGAGGTGGGTGAATGATCCTGACTCACAGATGGGCAAAACTCTGTGGTTTCAGCTGACCTTACCCTTGCTTTGTTTTTTTGCTGTTGGAAACCAACAGCTTAGAGAGAAACAGCAAAAGACTGTTCATGGGACAGACTTCTTCCTTGCATGCTTTGTTGAAGGTGGCCACCACTAAAACCAGTCCCTTACGTGCACAGGAACCAGTGTTACAGAAGCCATAAGGTACCAGCACACAACTGAGCCCTCTCCGACATGGAAATACACCTAACACTGGGAGCTTCCTTCAGCTCTGCAGGGCAGGCTGTACATAAATCCTGCTCTTAAATCAAGTTTTCAGGAAGACAAAGCCACTCCACATACAGAGCTGACCTGTTAAACTGCGTGAGTGCAACAGCTGCTCCAGCAATGTAAGCGGGAATCAAAACTGCTGAGATTTGCAAAACTTTATATGGTTGTCTTTGGTTTTCTTGGCTGGTAATGCAAGAAGAAAACAATAACATTTGAGTTATATGAACCAATAATAATAGTAATAATAATAACAACAATAATAATAGGATTTCAAAGGTTTTATTTTGTGTGAGTCCTGCTATTATTGACTTGCCCTTCGAAATTATTCTTCTGAAAATAATAGAGCCTCTTTTTTTTTTTTTTTCACTGAGGGTTGGGGCCAGACTATTTGTCATCTCCCTTCTAAAAAGAGAAGAAAAAACGCAGGCTAACACCATTTTGACTTTTGGAATTTATCATTTGTGTTTAGGTCTCTCTGTAGAGTTCACAATCAGCATTTCAAAGGTTTCAGTCTTCTCTCCTTAAAACTTATTAATAAATTATATTTAATAGTCAGCTCCCTTGACATCACACATCCCAACAGAACCAGGGGCTTCCACGACACTGGAAATACTTCTGCTTATATTGAATGATTCTCCTTTTCAGCTGCATTCAGACAATACAGGTTTGGAAAGACACAAAAAAAAATCTGGTAGGAATCCAAAAATCTCTGTAACAACCCCCCAGGCCTGGGATTTGTCTAATAGTTTGCTATTAAAGGGTTCTTTAGCTGGAAAGAAGTACCAGACAGAGTTTCCCTTGTTCTAGTTCTTTGTTTATTTTTTTCCTTTCTCTTTTTCTTTTAATTTGGTATTTGACTCCTCAGCATGGACTTGCTGTCAAGATGATGGAAACTCCAGGGGAGGGCAGAGGATACCAGCTTCTCAAAGCTTGCACTGATTTATTGCAGGACTTGTTCCTTCCCCAACATCTCCCAAACAAGACAGAATAACAACAGTGTGAATAATAGTAACAACAACATTCAAATCAGTGATTTTTCCATTTAGGTTCAATTTGCCTCTTGAAAGACACAGCAGAGCATTTTAGCTTGTATGGAAAAAAACCAAAACTGTGTCAGGAGTTGTCAGTCCCAGTCCTTTGGTGTTCTTGCCTTCTGCTGGGTGCAGCAGTGACAGGGGCGCTCTGATTTCCCGGCAGCACAGGGTGATCACCCAGCACTGAAGGCAGTCGGTGCAATTAGTGTGAATTAGGGCAGGCCCAGAGCTGTGCCTTGGCTCCTGCAGCCTGTCCCAAAGGGCTGCTTTAGGAGCCTGGTGCAGAACTGGCTCATCAAGCAAGCCAGATAGTTCAATCACATTTATTTAGCATGACTGCACCGATTTACCGCAGCTGAATAGCTGGCCCACAGCGTGCACATGTTCCTAGATGGTTAAAAGTCACTCTTCACATTTCCCTTCCAGTTCAAGTGCTCCAAGGTTGCATATTTCAGTAGTGCCTCTGGAAAGTAGCTATTGTTTTTATTTTTTCAGTGGTTAGTTGTGAAATTTGTGCTTGGAGAAGGGGTGGAGGAAAGTCTTGGAACAGCCGACCAAGGTAAATAGCATTTCCTCTGTCCTAATTCTTTTCTTCTGTCACTTCTGTGCTTTTGCAACTCCCTGAGAATCTATCTCCATGCCTTAAACATCAGATATTTGCTGACACCCTTGTAGAGTGCTGATTAGATGAAAACAGTATGTCAGATTTAAGGCTGGAAGTGAATCAAGGCCATTTGTCTAATCAGCTTCTCTTTTCCTTCACCAACAAAAAAAATCAGAGTAGAAAGTGCCTTCCTCATTAACAAAGAGTAATGGACACCAAAGAAAATTTAGAGTGGAGACAGGAAAAGTATATTCCCTAAGTTAATAACCTTAGCTAATGCAACTGATTTGACTTAATTGAAGTCAGTTGTAGAACAGGGCTCCGAATTGTTTCCTCACTCCATGGCTCAGCCTAACAGGGAAGGCAAGGGTTAACAGCACAACTGCTGGTCTCCTTTGTATATATCTGTATGACCATAAGTAATGCATATTTTGAGCAATTGCATCCAAAATGAACAGATCTGTGAGAGGAGATGGATCACTTACAGAGCAGAACAGGAAGAGCCCTCAGCTGCCTTCCAAAAGCAGGGGTGGTTATTTCCTAGGTCCTAGTGCCTTTCCCAGCATATCCTGAGGCTCGAACACTTAATCAGCATGATTATGATCACACAAATGCTGCCAGAGAGTCCGATTTGCACAGTTACTTCTTTGCTAAATGAATAACCTTCCCAGGACCCCATGATGCTGGAGCCTCTGTCATAATTCTTCTGCATTTTGGACGGCTTTTCTGCCTGCTTGGGGTTTGGTGCTTGTGTAAAGAGGTGTAATAAGAAAAGTTACTCACAGGAGAGTGTGAGATAAAGCAGGCAGCTCAGCCTGATTGAACCAAGGCCCCATCCTCCTGGGGCTGAAGCCTGGCCATGGTGTAAGCAGATGCAGCAGCTCCTATTGCTATTTCAGGGGGAACTGATCTGCTTAGAACAGGGGAGGGATTTTATTCTGGGTGAGCAGATGTTTTGTTGAAGTGGTGTGAGCAGCAGGGAACTCTGCTGGGTCTGTGTATTTCCTTCATCCTTGGATCTCAGCGGGCGCATCGCTGCTGCCTTGCAACACCTTCCTTTGTCGGCATGATCAAATTCTGTGTGAGTCCAACCTGCCTCAGACCCCCAGAAGGTCCCAACTGGTGTGACAACAGTCCTAGCTGAGATTTATGGGGTAACTCAGAAGAAGCTTTCCAAAGGACAACTAACAAGCCGTGAGTGGCTCGGCTGAGCCTCCTGGCCTTGGTTCCCCAGCACAGGCTCTCTTCATCCCTCTTTGGAGGTGAATGGGGAAGCCCAGCTGCCCTACACCTCCAGAACCAGGGCTGAGCCCCAGGGCACTCTGGTGCTTTTTGCTCACCCTTTCCCAGAGCTCCACCTCTGCTGCACAGGCTTCACAAGCCATGTGTAAATGCCTGTGACTTTTCTCTGTGCCAATTTATTCTTGAAAACCACCAGAATATAGCACCGAGCCTTCTAAGGAGCCCAGGGCCCTCTCTCTCTCCCTTTACAGCCTTAGCTCTTGGCTCCTTCTCTGAGACAGAAAATGTCCCTTTCCCTGCAGCCAACTCACTGCTCTTTCTCCCTTTTCTTCTCCATTCCTCTCTCTCTTTCTCTTAAATAGTTGGCAGGAGGCCCTTTCTTTCCTAACTTTCAGTCATTTTTGCCAGGTGACCCTGAGTAATCTCCCCCAACAAATAAGTGAAGGCCGAGTTAAATGACCACTTCTGGCAGGAAGAATATTCCTCTTTTGAACCCCCTCATTATTCTCTCCAGTGGGTCTCTTAGGCAAACAACACAAAATCTGGATCACCCGCATCCCCAGACCAGACACAGCTCTGTGGCACACGCACGTGGTTCTTATTTCCCCCCCAGAGAATGGCTCTGGGAAGAAGTTAACCTCTTGAGGCCAGGAAAAAGGCAGCAGAAGACTTAATGGCTTCAGTGATTCACACACAATATTCCATGAAGTGGCATGGCAATTGCCTTTATTTTCCAGAGTCACGCACAACCAGTATTAGTTTTTTTTTTTGGTCGAGTTTAACCCAACAGGCATTTTAAATGTCACAGTTTATATCCTCAATGAATTTCACTTGTGAGTGTTGTTGCTAAGACAGACCATATTGTGGCATCAATGTTTAATAAGGCAGCTCCCTCAAACTCAACAGGGAGTTCTGCGTGAGATCTGGTGGTATAAATCATGAAGTTTTGCTGTTAGCAATTTTTATTACTCACTTTATGCCTCTTTGTGAAAAGGAAGGGAAGATAAAAGGAGAGGGAGAGAGTTTAACTGAAAAATTAAATATTGCAACCTTTCTGATTAAATCTGTCTACTCTACATCTGTGAAAGTGTAGCATCAGCCCCTCTTGGAATTCAGTTTGTTTTTCCTCCCAGTGCTCAGACGCCTGAGTTTGGTACTCCTTTGACACTTGCTCAGTGAGGAGCTGGATGCTTGTGCCCAAACTCTGGTGCTGGGCCATGCGTGGGTTGGGGTATCAGCAGATTGCTCCTTCACCATCATCTTTCTGACCATGTCATGCCAGTATCTGCTCCATTTTCCAGGACAAAGAACACGCCCTGTATCTCCCAGCCCCACCTAACCCTTTGTTCTGGATGTGGTTCAAGTCCGCACAGAGTGTATCAGTGCATTGTTTTTGCGGGCAGCTGGAAAACCTCAGGAATGAACGGAAACAGACGGTTACAGACCAGCTAAATTGCAATCTCTCCTCTCAGCAGGAGAGGAGTCCAGTCAGGGTGCCCTTCCAAAATGAGAGTGAGATGAACACTACTGGGAACTCAGGGGGGAGATAAAAAGGAGAGCAGACACAAAGATAGATTAATTCACCAGGAGATCTGTGGGCTGATACTGAGGAGTGAGGTGACATCCTGACACCTGATCTGTAATGCTGGCATCAGTGTGTGGCATCAGGCTTCCTTTCTGTGCCTCCTCAATACCACATCAGCCACCATCTGTGTTCTGCACTTGGATTGTGCTGTTGATTTCCATAGCATTTTGCCAGGCACTGGAACTGTGGGGCCAATGATGCTGCTGCTGTCCTGGTTCTGTTCAGCCCAAGAGGAGCACAAGAGGCAGATTGCACCCACTGCAGAGCCCAAACTCACACAAACAGAGGTGGAAGTTACAGCACAGTTTCCCTGAGCAAACCCATCAGGCAGAAGTAAAATCCAGTCCTAAGGGTGAGAATATTTCAGAAGGCAAAGCCACGTATCTTGTGAGGTGAGAAATGCACAAAAGAACATGAAGTGCCAAAAAAGGTGCAGCGTGAGAATATTTTCTCTATGAATCCAGCTTGAGATAATACAGCTGAGCAGTTCAAGCTTTGGAGGTGCTTGTAAACCTTTTGGTGGGCTGAATGTTCACCCTGGTGTCCTCTTTACCGAGGACCACTCCCATATTTGGTGGGGAAAATGAAGAACAGCATTGACTCTAAACATGCTCTGGCAGAGGCACAGAGTGGGGCAGAAGCTTTGACATCCCTTGGAATGGTACTGTTTACTCCCACCACCAGCTACACCCATCTAAGAGCTTCCCTGCCTTTCTCAAACTCCTGGAAGAGCTGCGCACTTCTTGTGGCAGCTGTGTCAGAAGCAGGGGCAGTCTAGCCCTGAAAGCCTCGTAGAAAGGTTAGTCAAGGCTGCAGAAGATTATTCTGTGGTCAGTGGCTTTGGTATCAGTTGTTCCTATAACTTTCTTAGCAACAATGAGGTGTAAGAGATTGTGACTCCTCCCCCCTTACCCAAGGTTTGGCTCTGCTAATAACGAGGCAGACAAACAACTGAGAAATCTTCCAGAGGCCAGATGTGAATGCAATTGTTAAAATACTGCCTGGGTCACTGGCTGCAGCTTCAGCATTTTTGGAAATTTGTTTTTGTACCAATGTCAAAGGCACAGGGGCTCTCTGCTTGCATCAGTACAAATCTGGATTAATGCAGTTAAAGCCAGCAGAGTTGTATCCATGCAAAGGCAGTTAAAATGGGCTCAGTATCAGACTCAGAAAGTTACCCTTGTGTCACTTAGTAAGATGTATTTCTTTTGGCTTCCATTTAGATTTGGTCCTTAAGGAGCCTGTCATAAGAGATATATGGTCTGGGCAAGAGGCCAATTTACCGTCTGGAAGAAACAGCAGGGCTCCCATCGAAGCAGGGAACAGGGTAAAATGAGCTTTTGACTATTATTTTCTAATTTTGTAAATATTTGTGATTTTGAATTATCCAGTAAAGTTTCCACTACACCGTGGCATGACGGAAGGGCCTTGTCATCTATAGACTGTGTGGGGAGAAACCTATTTACAGTGGTCTTTGAAACAGCTGCCATGAGATCTTACACTTCCTGGCATGTCACAGCTTAAAAATTTCTAGGAAATTGCAGCTGCTTTCTTAGCCAGGGAGATAAGATGCCTTTGCAGCAGTGCTTTTAAGCCATTGCTTCATCACAGCAGAAAGTTAATGCAATCCTCTCTCGGCCTACTCCAAGTTCACAGCTGAATTCCCATTGCTACCAGGGCCTGACATTGGAGTCAGCTACTAAGAGCCCATTTGTGCAACATTACCTTCACCTAACCATTCATTAGGTCACTGGATACCAGCTGATTCTCCAGATCCCAGGCTTTCAGACTCCTGGCATTGATTAGGGGCACCCAGGTGAAGCAGCAGCGGGGAGCAGGGATGTACATGGGTTTTGCAGATGGGTGTTCTTGTTAGGAAACTCATAAAACCAAGTATTTTCGGAAATAAATGTTTTGGAAGTACAGTTTCAGATCTGGTTAAGAACCAGAAGAATGTTACATATAATTACAGGAGAATCTAGTGTAAGTGACAGTTTCCAAGCATCTTTTGTCCTGTAGGAGAATTTGCTAAATGTTTATACCTAAACTAGATTTCTGAGCACCCTGGGGCATTTTAAGCTGCAAGGATTTCACACTCAGATGAGGGAGGGAAAGATCTGTATTGCCTGTAAAAGAGGCCAGTTGCAGAGGGGTCAGAAGGAGCTGCAATGCTGAGTTCAGCCGTGTATCTTGGGTCTGCAGTCTGAAAGTCTGCAGACTGCTCCTCCATCCTCACTTCAGAGCAAGGCTACCTCTGCTCCCTGGTGATAACTGAACCCGTGTAAACTTAATTTATCTCCACCAATGTCGACTTTTAATGCAAAGTTAAGCCACTTAGATGTTGATAATATTTTGGATTAAATCAAACCAGTAGAAGCTGCATTTAAATCTGTTTAAGGTTAAATTTTATTTACATTGTACCAGTGTAACTGGATCGATTTTTAAATCAAATTTAACTTTACCAGTGAAATTTTTTGGAGTAGTTTGCTTAGTGAAGGAGCTTGCCTCTGGAGATACCGTGTAACATGCTTTTGTTTGTAGCTCTCATCGACTATAATGATGTTATATATAATGATGTTGGCTGATCAAAAAAACCAACCATGGCTGGATGTCCATGCAGGATGTGCCACTACAAATCTTTCAGGCTCCTGATAGTAGTTTCCAGAGAGTTAGTCGGCTTTTGCAATTTTCTGAAGTGAACTAAGAGGTAATACTTAATTATCAGCAATTTTGAAAGTGATTGAGGTTGACAGCCTGAAGCAGAGCAATAGATGAAAGAGAAAAGAGGCTGGCAGCTGGAAAGACCCTTCTTTAGAGAAGCAGGAGGGGCTGGGATGATGGAAGGGGTTAATTCTCTAAGAAAGATAATTTGCATTGCTGCACACTTCATTCTTTTGTTTTTGGTCGAGCTCTCTGTGCTGACTTCTTTGGGGCGTTATTAGCTCTGCTTCTTTGACAGAACAAAGAGCCTTTGTTGTCCATCAAAGACCATCGCAACCCATCCAGATACCCAAGGCCCCAGGAGGGGGAGGTGGACACGGAGGAGCTGCACGAGTTCCTTCCTACACAAACAACAAATTATTGGAAGCATTTGCGGCGTTACTGAAATATTTCCATGGGAAATGTTCTTAAGCATTTATATAAGTGCAGATAGTGATGTAAATACCGACTTCGTAATTTCTAAGGCCTGGGAGCCTACGTTGTGTTTCTGAAGGTCTGGCAAGTGAGTCTAAGCACAGATAATTTGGGATGAAGTTGTTCACAGAGGATTTTGCACCTGATCATTACTGTCTTGTGTGCGTGGGAACTGAAGTGTCTTCCCGTACTGCTGTTGTTGGGTCAGAGATGTGAGAAGAGGCTGAATCTTTGGTGGAATGAAGGTATGATTCGAAGGTAATAGTCTCAATTACTTGTACTTAATTGCAGAGAATCTGGAACCTCCTGATGTTGGACTCCTTTATTAGACCATGGTGAAGGGCAGAGGCATCCCTCTCCCCTTCCAACAGAGTAGCTGATCTAAACTCTACATCCTTCCTTTATCTCTGATGACTGCCTAAATACTCTAAACTTGGCTCCAAACTTAGCAATAGCCACCGGATCCTGCAAATTGTGTTATGAACCCAGCCATAAACATCTAGAAGCTTTATTAAGGTTTTTTAACCATCTGGATGCTACAGGAGCAGCTCGTGCATGGGTGTATGTACACATCTGTCTGGATGAAGGAGGATTAACTGCAAGATTTGGACCCTGAGAAGCAACATCAAGCAGCAGGTAACTTTCTTTTACTTTCTTAATTGTTCTACAATTAAAAACCTGCCACAAGAGCACGAATATAATAAAGAAACCTTACCTAAAATTCAGGCACATAAAACCAGCTGAAAAAAGATTAAAAAAAAAAAACAACTCAAGAAAATGAATAAATATTCATGAAAATATTCAAAAGCTCAGATGTTTTCATTAGTCACCACAGGAGGGAAATATTAATTTGGAATAATAATAAAAAACCTTGAAAAGGCTTTAAAAAGAGCAAGGAGGGGAACAGCACACCCTCTGCTCCCACAGCTGATGCATGGCTGAACTCTGGCCAAGGGTTTCCCCTCTAGCTCAGCATCCCCTTGAGATTTAAACTGTGTGGGTTTAAAATGTGCAGACCTGCTTCAAGCCTAACAAAATATCCCTTCCCTCTGAGTTTTTCCCTTTATTCACACCATAGAAACACAGGAAAATAAAAAGGAGTGCTAATCTATCCTACAGTTTCCCAAGCAAGGACTCTGGGCAGGGGTTTGTGAGTGGATTTGACAGATGTATGAGCAGATGGTGAGGGACACTCCCTGAGAGCAGCCGATTCCCAGGCCTCTGTGTCCAAAAAAATATCTTTTCACAGATAATGTGATTTTCAGAGGCACGAAATACAGAATTCATGTCTCACACCAGAACTTCTCGGTCATTTCTTGGATGCACAAGGGTTGTGTGGAAACGTTTGTCTTCAGAAAAGAGCTGGCTGGGGACCATAAGCCACAGGGCTTGACCTGACCCTCACAAAACCCAAATTTGCAGCCCGACAGCTCTGTCTGGCACGTTTCTCCATGGCTACAACTGGCAGCTGAATCGAGATCACCTCGTGTTTACATTGGGTGTGACATATTAGTCCTGTTTGGCCTCTGCCAGAACGTGCTGTGCAAAATAACACATCCCGGGAATTATCCATTTAACACACGCATTTCTGTCCGGCCCCCACGCTGGGGCACCTCGTGCCAGAGCAGGGCTGGCGCCTCATTAAACGTCAGCGAGTGCCTGCTGAACCCCGATACTGCACCGGTGGTGTGAAATGGGGCCAGGGGGCTGGGGATTTGACACAAAAAGGTGCTTTTCTGACCAAATGGGGCTGAAGCTAGGAGAGTTAGTTTTGTGATTTATCCTACCCCCACCAGAAGGTTTTTAGCTGCAAATTAGCAGCAGCTCCCATTTTTTTGTTGGGGGGGGATCCATGTCGGACCCTGCTGCTGCCTTGCTGGGAGCTCTGGGCCTCTCCACATTACTTTGCCCAGGAGATTTATCCTTCCTACATTTAATTACACCACGATGGGACAGAACTCCTCAGCCCTTGTTGTCAGAGCCCTCGGCCAGGTGGTCTGCGGCAGCACAAAGCTGGAGCCCACCGCAGAAGCCGCGCCTACAGCGTGCAGGGGTGGATGGGCTGCACTAGTAAGAAAGAACCCCAAAAGCTTGGGGTCGGGGTGAAGTGAGACAGCGGGTTCTGGGCTCCTGTGGCGAAACGTGGCAGGAGCTCGCCCCGAGAGAGGGGCCAGAAGAGAACAAAAGGCGATGGCTTCCCTCAAGCCAGCTCCCAGCACAAGCCCCTGCGTCCCCGCGGGAGGCACCGCAGAAGCCAGGGAGGAAATGCCGGTGCCCCGGGTGTCCTAAGGGGCGAAGGTGCCGTAGAAAGCGCTGCCTCGGGGCTCGCCGTGGATGCGGGGCTGCCGTCAGGCTGCTCCGGCTGCAGTGCGGTTCCTAACGAGACCCCAGCCGGGAGAGACCCTCCTGCCCGGGCTCTTCCCCCGCGCCGCCGAGAGACTGAACTGCGGCAGGGGCGGCTGCAGCCCCAGGGAGGCCGCTGTCCCGGAGGCCGTCCCGGAGGGGCAGCGCTGCCGGGCACCCCCGGAGCGGAGAACGAGACGCAGAGCGGCAACACCGGGGAAGCCGCGCGGGCGAGGCGAAGCGGCCGCGGAGCAGAGAAGCAGCTCGAACGGGAGGTAATGGAGGCAGGGCCGGGGCGGGGGGTGAGGACCCGCCCCGGGGTGGGCTGAGGGGGCACGGCGGGAGCCCTTCCCGCTTTCCCGCAGGGCGGAGGCGGCCGGGGTAACCCTGCGCTCGGCCCGGCGGTGGCTCCGGTGCCCCGGCGGGAGGAGGTTCCCCCTGCCCTGAGGGCGAGTGGGGATCGCTCGGCCGGAGCCGTGCCCGCGGCGGTGAGTGCCGAGATGCCGGGGGGCCGTACGAGAGGGATGGCGGCAGCCCGGGGCGTTGGGGGCCGCCTGAGTCCGGGCTCTCCCCTCGGAGGCGTCGCCTCCTCGGCGTGCCCAAAGTCAGCCCTAAGATTGCTTAAAACCAGCAGCCTCGGCGAGGGCACTAGGTAGCAGTACCGCCGCCTGGGCTCAGTCCCCCCAAGGGGCTGGATGTGCCCCGATGCCCACGGAGAGGGCAGAGCGTGCAGCGTGTGCGCCCATCTACCGCCGTGGGGCTTCGGATTCCGCGGGGAAACGGGCGCTCCGTGGCTGCAGCTCGCCCTGGCTGGGAAAGCGATGCAGCCACGGGGAGATGAAATTATTTAACGCGCTCTCCCGTTCCTCCTTTGTGTCCCTGTGCAGGAGCCTGGACTGCCCTGCTGATGTTTCGGAGTTGAGGTAATGGCAGAAGTCGGTCTGTGCGGAGGTCCGGAGCACGGTCTGGGGGCTGCAAAGCGCCCGTGATCTGCGCCGGGAGCGCCGGGATGGGGAACAGCGGTTCGGCCGTGAAGGTCTGCACGGATCACCAAGGGGGCATCAACTGGCTGAGCCTGAGCCCCGACGGGCAGCGGCTGCTCACGGGCAGCGAGGACGGCACGGCGCGGCTCTGGAGCACCGCCGACAGCCAGTGCCACGGGCACTTCCAAGGTACGGCAGCTGCTTTTCGCCTGGGCTTTGGGTCTGAAGCGTGGTACAGGCCACACAGCGTGTTCTGGTCTCTTTCAGTCTCTGCCGGGCAGCCGAAGTGATGCTTGTTTGGTTTTGGTGTTTATTACAGCAGCGTTAAGCAGAAGCTGTTTCAACCCCAAACAGGTTACCAGCACTACTGAATGCACGGATCCTTTAATCTCAGGGTGTGCGAAGTTGTTTAACTTATGTCACTTTCTGGAAGCTCTGTTTTACATTGTGAAAAGATACTGGCTTTCTGACTTTTTTTTTTTTTTTTTTTTTTTTTTTTTTTTTTTTGTCTGGTCCTTTTAATTATCTCTTTTCCAGGTAGTCTTTATATAGAACTTCTTGACCCAGAAAGTCTGGAAAGGAACCTTGCTAACTAGGTTGCTTTAGTTTTCCCTCCTCATTTGATGCACAGAAATGTTAATTGCTGGGCTTTTAAAATTTAAATTATTTTGCATTTAAAAAAAATGTATTATTCTTAGACTGGCATGTCAGTAATTGAAAAGAAAAAAAAAAACTATAGACAGTGTGGTCATGCAAGAAGTCTAGATATGGGCTAAAGATATTTGTATTCCTGCTCATGTTTTTTTCATACAGAAAAGAATAAAGCTCTTAAATTTGGGATTTCTAATGTTTTTTTCTTCCAAGGAAGAAATCACATTGATGTGATTTCCTTGTTGTTTGCTTGCTTGCTTGCTTGCTTGTTTTTAACTGTGGAGTATTGTCTTTTTCCCCCACATCCTGCCATGGTTCTAGCTTCTGGGAAGCTCACTGCTTTAGGCTTAGAAATTTGCTTTAGGCTTAGAAATCCCCTTAACCCACTACTTAACTTTTAACTAGAAAGATAAGTGTATTGGGTAGCATTCATTATTATGGTGTCTGCCAGTGCTGCCAGTGTTTGGGTTAAACTCTGAAGAAGGGTGGGCTGTGTGGTTTGTGAACTGTCAGTTGAATCAGATAATTGTATATATTTTGTACTTATGCACACACGCAGTTGTCGTGTCAGTTTTAATTTTACAAGCTATAATTACTGATAAACGTGTATCTCTAATGCAGTTTCAAGCTCTACCACAGCACAACCAGCAGACTTGTGTGGTGGCTGCTTTTGGCCAGACCAGCACCAGACCTTGTCTGCCACAGGGGGTTTTGGCACTCTGTGTGTGGGTCGAGTTAAAATCTGCCTGGCAGACTTTGGTGCAGTAACCAAGATTCTGTTTTGATCTCAGAGCTGGATTACATGATGCTGTGAGAAAAATCCCAGTGATTGAAACCTGATCCGTTCAGGCTGCTTTGCAAAAAGTTTCACAAATATGAGAGAATGAGTGTAGTATTGCTTATAGCCCTGGTGATCTGTTTCATTTTTGGCACCTGAAGAATTTTTTTTTTAGAAGAAACAAGCCATGTGTTTGTAACGTGGATTCTGGTTTGCTTTTGAACTACAAGGCTTTTGAACTTCAGGAATTGTAGTGAAACCTGTTTTCTGCAGTCAGTGAAACAGTGTTTTACTGGGCAGTCTGCTTTCCCTCCGTTTTTACCATCTCTTTATTTTACAACATTCTGTTTTGATAATACCTTTGTCCGTCTGTCTCTCTTTAATCACAGTTGTCCTTCTTTAATTTTTTTTCTTTTTTTCCTCAAGTAATAGTATTTAAATCACAGTAGGGGCCATCCACTACAGCCATAACTGTCACTCTTGTAACAGTGACTTAAGTGGAAACAGTTCTGCTCCTTAAAGCTTGCAGTTTAAATGTTATAACAGAAGAGAGCAAGGTCATAATAGTCCAATGATTAGATAGGTGACAGCAATTTCACTGAAGAGGTCTTGTTTGAAGCTGGGACTTGAATCCTAAGGTGATTTTTACATGTGGTGCATTTAATGTTACAATAGAAAAATGACACATCTTGCTAAACAGGAACAAAAGCTTGAAGTGGTCATATTGATTCCTCTTTTTTGGTATTGCCTTGTTTGTCAGTGTGACATTTTTAGAGCAGTGGTTGTGTCTGTTTTTATTGTAACTGTAGAATCCCTGTGTACTCTGAATATTGTGTAAACAATTGTGCTTTAATCCTTCCTTCCGTCCTTCCTTCCCTCCCTCCCTCCCTCCCTCGAATNCCTCCCTTCTCCTTAAAAATATACTGATACTCCTTAAAAGTATACTAATACTTAGAAATCTGTGGGGTTTAGTCATGTGGGAGAAAGTATTGGCTGACTGTTTACCTGGTATGTTTTTTTGTTTGCTTTTCATTCTGCCTGGACAGTGAAATCAAACTTGCTGGTAAGTCTCAGGTAATTTTTTTCAGATTTTCATGCTTTGATTTGTGACCTCACAATCAATGGGCTGGTTGAAACGCAGCCTTTTTCTCCCTGCTTTCAGAAGAAGGAAGCAAAAGCATTTTTTAATTAAAAAAATAAGCTATTTTTTTACTGGTTTCAAACTTTATTAGTCTGGGTTTTATTATATTGATATTAGTCTATCTCATTACATTTCTATAATACTGTTTGGTTTACCTGATTAGTGGAACTGTACTGGTTTAGTCTTCCATTCAGTCCTGATATCAGTGAAGTTTTCTGCTGTGACATGAAGTGGTTGTGTTTTACACAAATCTTTAAGCATGAAAAGCATGGTGGTGCCTTTCACACTGGAGTTTTGGTGCGTTGGTTTGTATTTTTCTTTTGGTTAAGGTGAAGAGCTGGTCTAGTTTGTCCTTTCTGCATGCACAGTGACCGATTTCCTTTGTTATTCCTAGGACATGAAAGCTACATCACCTTTTGCCACTTGGAGAATGAGGCTGCCTTCACATGCAGTGCTGACCACACCATTCGCAAGTGGGACGTGGTGACCGGGCAGTGCTTGGCCATTTACCGAGGCCACACATCCATTGTCAACAGGTGGGGCTCTCCCCTCGTGCTCCTGTCATCTCTTGCCACCCACTTTGTCATTTCACTGCAGCTCCCCATCACTGCACTCATAAAAGGGGCTGTGTAAAACCTCTGAATTCGTGTTCTGTGCTGCAGTGATTCGTTTTTCTAGCAACACTGCTGACACGGATAGGAGGGAAATGAAAGGCACGCAGCAGGGGATTGGAATCCAGGGCTAGGAATGAAATTCCAGAAGAAATTATCCAATTGATAACAGATGCTTCTGATAAATAGGTTTAAAAACATCCTGTCGAGCTTTTGTGTCAGCAAGAGGGATAAAGTCAGGGATTTATCTGTAATTATTATTCCTGTTTGGGCAAATGAAGTTTAATAATAAACTTACTGTGTGTGGCTGATTGGCCTTTCCATTTAAAGTGCCGATTAATAGTTGGACTGGATTTAATTAATGGCAAATAGAGTCAAAATTTGGTACTTTTTTAACATTTATTTTCTGCTGGGCATGTGGGCTTTTTAGTTCCTTTCTAAACTCCAAACACGTATGATGTGTAGTGAGATTCTGTAAATAGCTAGGAAGGCTGGTTCTGTGTTTTGGCACAGGCCTGATTTTTGCTTGAATCAGAAAATGGGAAATGTGTTCCCCATTCATGTTGTTGCCTGTTTGAAAGGTTCCAGAGGACCAAGCTCAGCTGAAAAAGAAGGCAGGTTATGGATGTTTCCTATCTCTGGTTTGCAAATATGAACTGTAGAGTTTTTTCTGTTACTATATTTTTGTGCAACTGCAACTCATTATTTTGAAGGCCCAGGAAGTTGAATTCCTGAGATGTAATCTTTGATTTGCTCTTCACTTATGTAATAAGTAATATGTAATAAGTGAAGTGCTTTTGAGATCCTGAGCTAAGTGAAATTAAGTGTATTTTTTTTCCCTTGTGTTCTCCTGATTTGATGATGGAAAGATAGTTATTTTGCACACTGTCAGTTACAGTTCAGATTCCTGGAATGTTGTTTTGCTGCTTTGTTGTTGTTTTGATTCCAAGTTATTGTCACAGGTCTGTTTTAAAATATTTTAATAAAGAAATATTAATGAATAATTACCAAGAATTAGATAATTGAGAAATATAAAAAACAAAAACCAACAAATGCAAACCAAACAACAAAACAAACTTCTAGGTATTAAATATAACTTATTAAAGTTCATACTCCTTGTGGAAGGAATTTTAGTAGAACAAAATGCACAAAGTTACAGTACTATAGTGTAAAAATATCTGTATCAATGTATCTAAATGAGTGATCTGAATTTTAAAAGTAGAAACAGGGAAGTGCTTGATTTTTAAAAATGCCAAAGATATGTTCATGCTGCTGTTTCATACTTTGAGGTACTTGGCACTGAAATTGTGACAAAAGATGGTTATATAAAAAGAACAATACTGTTCATATACACAAATTTTATTTTTTGCAGAATCCTGGTTGCTAAAAACTATCTGTTCAGTGGCTCCTATGACAGGACAGCCCGCTGCTGGAGCATGGACAAGGAGAAACAAATCCAGGAATTCCGGGGCCATCGGAACTGTGTGCTGACTCTAGCTCACTATTCCTCCAGGGATGTGCTGGAAGAAGAGGAGGAGGAAGAGGAGGAGGAGGAGAAAGTGAGCAGGGACCTGCTGGTGACAGGGAGCACGGACTGCACTGTGAAGGTCTGGTGGGTGTCCAGCGGGCGCTGCTACCAGACCCTGCTGGGACACACTGGGGCCGTCTTATGCCTTATACTTGATGCACCAAACAGGGAGCTGTTCTCAGGCAGCACGGATTACACCATCAGGACCTGGAATATTGTCACTGGAGAGCAGCTGAAAGTCTTCAAAGAGCACCAAGGATCAGTAATTTGCCTAGAGGTAAGAGCAGAGGCTTCCTTGAGGGCCTTTGGGTGTCTATGTCTTAACTCGTGTGGGTCTCAGTTATGTTTTTGTTCATAAAGAAGCTCTTCCCAGACAAGTTGCAAATGATGAGCTCAGCTATTCATGTAATAATAAAATAATAATGCCCTCTGGTTTTGAGACAAACACTCTTTCTCTGAAACACTTAGTGATCTCCTCTTAGCTTCAAGGGGCTGCCCTGCTCTAACTCCTAGCTCAATATCTATTTAAATTCCACTAGGTCATGGAACTCATGAGTAGGTGTGCTGAGAGCACTGTTCATCTCAGTGGGATTGTGTAGTCAGGCTCACCAGACTTCGAAGAAAATAACCTGAGCAAGTAACACAGGGTCAGGTAATTGAAAAAGGGGAGGGAAAAAAAACTCAGTAAACCAGATAACTTCAAAAAACCCATCCCAAAGCTCAATCCAAAACTGTGGCCAAAAGATAATTGAAAAGCATAAAGCTGAAAGAAATTCCATATTAAAGACCACCCAGACAAGATGTGAGAAAAGAAAGGGAGAAGCAGATGGCCGAGACAAGAAAACAGGCAAGGAAAATGGAAAATGGGAGCAGAGCATGGGGGAGAAAAGTCAGGAAATGATGGTGGAGAGAGGGAGAAAAGGTAACATGATCTGAAAAATTACACTCTGTTTTTCTGTTTGCAGTATTTTTCTGTTGAATGCTGCCAGCTTTGTTAATGTTGGAGGGGAGAGGAGGAGGTCAGGCAGATGAAGCAAGAGGGGAACTATAAGACAAGCACTTATCCTGTATGCTCATTATCCACCAGAAAATGCTAGTAGTGTATTTTTTAAAGAGAGTGCCATTTAAATGATGGTCGGTCTGTCAGTTTCAGGTCAGCATAAATGTTTATACGTGTATGTGTCTGACTGAAGTTTTTCTCCCTGCTCTCCCTGTTTGTGTTTTTCCCTTACAGAGGCTACAGGATGCATCTTTAATAACCATTTAATAAAAGTTGCTTTTGTTTCTAAGTAAGGTAGTCACAGCTGACACTAGCAGACTAAAAACCTGGGAATACTGAAGGAATTCTGTTTTCCTTCACTTTTAGAAAGGAAAAAAAAAACGAAAACAAACCACACAATATCATATTGCCCTGGAGTAATGTTTGTCTTGCTTGGGTAAATTCTCAGTGTTAAATCTTGTTTTTATGATATTATGGTAATGTACTCTAAGGATGCTGCAGTAAATATGTTGTTGTCCTTAGTGTCACGCTATGTTTTGTTGTTGAATTGTAACCCTTCTGCAAGGCACAGATTGGCAACAACAGAGTTTGCCTTAATTTAATTGGGTTCTTGCTAAAATTGTTACACAAAGCTGGCTTGACCCTCTCCCAGAAGCCTGGGAAATTCAATTATGCCCTTTGAATGCTCAGGAATGAGCCATGCCCGTGAGCACAGAGTTAAGCAATGGCTTTAAACAAACAGAACTTCTTGTAGGGGAGAAGAAAAGCAAAACCAATACATCTATTTGGAAAACCTGAACAATTCAGAGTACACAAGACTACTGCTGCTGCCAAGACTGTGTTGGCAGCATTCCTGGCCAAATCTTGAGTGACTGGTAGCCCCTCGCTTCTCTCATCACCAGTTAATGTTTGGGACTGGGAGGGTCCAGCTGAGGTACAAACAGCCCCCACAGAGAGCATTTAATGTCCAGACCTCTCAAACTTAGACCAGCTTAAGCAGTCACTGCTGTTGAATAGTTTTAGGCTGTCGATCTTTCCTAATTCCTCCCTCTCCCTTTCTGGGTTCAACACTATCCCTGCTGTTCCACTTGGCTACCTCTCAGCACAGCCCACATGGTATTTTCATTCTTTTAGAAAGGGGTCAATCACCAGAATCCACACAAAGATGTTTCAACAGAAAGGAAACTTCCTGAATAGAGGTGGATTTTTTATTATTATTTTTGTTTTGTTCTCAAAAAGATTTTGGGCCCTTTTTTGCCTGAGGCTTCCTAGTGCCAGTGAGTTGAGATGGTATTTTTCAAACCCTGGGTCAGGAAGGACTGGGAGGTCGTTGTGAGTTGCTCACAGTAGCCGGAAGTTCTAATTGTTGACGGTAATTCATTTTCTTCAGTGCAGCAGTGAGCTGCTAATTACATCAGATTTTCACTCTGTTGTTCTGGAGGAGCTGAGTTGGTACCAGTAATTGAAGGCAGTTACCTGTTCTCTGAGTGGTACAGTGCTTGTGTGGGGAGAAAAAAAGGGAAAGAAAAAGAAAGACTTATTTTCATTTTATTTATTCAAAGAAAGATCCCTAAGGGAGGATGACCTTTCAAAAAGTTTGAGAAATGCTCAGTGTGATTTCTCATCCTGGACACAGATCAGGAAAAATTTGGATATTGAGACCATATTTTCCCCAACTTAAAAAAGCTGTTATTAACGGGAATGCCCCGAGATCTTCTGAACTGCTGCAAATTAGGTCCGGCCTTTTCCAGTCATCTCCCATCACTTTCCAGTAAACACCAATAGTGTTGCTGTAGCAGTGAGTGGAAATTCCTGGAGCTTCTTGAAGGAGTTTTCTGGGTAGATAGCCATAAAGCACACCCATGTTTTCCACCCTGCTTCCTGCAGTGCTGTTGCGTGGAAAACAGAGGGGCGATGCCACAGACATGTTCGGATTTTGAATGTTCCCCAGTTGTTCTAAGATCCTTTATGTTGTTGTCAGGTAGTGTAAGTAGAGGAGCCTGGAAACAACCCTCATCCAGCATTGCAGAGCAGAAAGTGTTGGTGAGCTTTGGGCTTTCCCTTGTCCCATGTCCTGGATGGTTCTGGACAGGGCAGTGATGAGGTAGAGCTGTTCATACTGTCCAGGCTTGTCCTGCTTGTCCAGGGGTCAGTCTGGTGAAGTCTGAACCCACTGTGTGTGCTCTGCTGCCAAAGGAGTTCTGCAGCTTGTGGTAATGCCATTTAAATTGGGCTGAGAGAGGTTTTGCTGGAGACTGTCTGTCTGCCGTGGGAATTGTGTCCATGTTAGGTGCTTTGGCAGCACTGATTACTTGACTTTCCCAGTCAGGCAAGGTAACTCACAGTGCAGCAGCCAGAACTCTTCACTCTCCTCCTCCTGCAGTGTGTTGATAGCTTGGCAGACAAAGTACAGCAGCTGTTTTGGGAGCTCCCTCTTCATATAAGAGCCAATAATGAGATTTTATAGGAAGTGATGGGAAAAAGCAAGGGTGGGCTGAGTGTAATCACATAGCTCATGCTCATTCTTCCGCTTCAAATTTCAGGCCTGGCTAAAGACCAATATTTGCAATTAAGAATCAAATATGCGTTTTCATTAATGTGACTGGCTGCAATAGGCTGAATAATCCTGATTTAAATATTTACTTGTGTGTGTTTTTCTAAATGTCTCTCCTAAATAGCTTTGCAAACTGTTCACAAGCGTTGCATTGTCCTTTGCTGATTGTTCTGCCTCTGAGTATTTATCAAAATTGTGCTGCCAAAAGCTGGCAGAGAGAAATGATCCAGCTTGGAATTTAGCTTGAATCCTACAGCAAATATTCTTGCAAGAAAACTCCCTTTTGAAGAACATGGACATGAGTGGGCAAGGACTTGCTTCTGGTTTTCCTGCAAAAGTTTCTTTGTTTGGACCATTCCCTTCAGCTGCCTTTTAAAGCTGACTAGAAGAAAAGAATGCTTTGAACAAAGCCACTGCCTGAACTCTGTTTATGTGCTTAACTGTTGTGATCAGGGACAGAAGTGTTTTCTTGCCACACCAGTTAAATTAAGTGCATGTATTTTTTGTAATTGGTGTTTGTATTTGTTGCATCAGAGGATGAAGATGTGAACAAGTGGAATGTGAAGGTGTACAACACCCGTAAGAGCAAAACATGGGGCCATCACTTTGCACTGCAGTAAAAAAGTTGAAAAACATCCTCTTAACAGCCAGCCCAGAGAGCTCATTCTAGATGGATTCTCAGGAAAAAAAAAACAAAAACAACCAAACCAACAACCAACAATTTCTTGCCCACGGGGAGTTTGTTAGCTCGTTAAAATGGATGTGGTTTGAACGGGATCCTGAAACTCTTAACTTGGCCCAAGGCTTACATAGTTGTAACTCGAGATTGGTGCAGCTTGGTGATTTTTGACTTAGAAGTGGCTGTGAACAGAAGACCCAAATTCCAGGTTGTAGGAACACTGACCCCCACGAGAAGAATAAGCTGGTGATGGGGTATGTGGTCGCTCATGTGAACTCATCCTGAAGTTCATGAGGGCCAGTCTGAGTGCAGTGACCCTCAGCAAAAGGATGTTTCCAAATCTCTTTGGAAAATCAATTGCCTCTCCTTGGCTCTCCAAAAATTGTTTCTCATAGCAAAGGTTATTTGGGAGGGCAAAGTCCATTCCTATAAGGTTGAAATAGCAGCTAAACAGCTCTTTTGCAGATATTTTTTGGCATTCTTACAGGTAGAAATTGTCTTAAGCTGCTGCATTTATGCAGTTCAGCCAAGCTTGTGAAGCAATAGGGTTGTGATTGTCTTGAGAGACCAACCCTGGATGTGATAATTTGTTCTTTATTAAAATTCTGGTGTGTTTGTGGGCTACAACCAAGGTTTTTTCTTATTAATGAGACCTGTAACTACTAAAGCGTTTACAACTTGTCTTTTGCTACTGCTGTTACTCTGCAACTCACAAGCAGCTTGACTGAACTTTTTCAAGGAATAGTTACATCTCCAGTACTTTGGCTCAAGGATTGAGACAAATTTGCTCCATTCACATGTCAGTGTTTCATCTGGTTCAAAGCAAAATCTCTCAGAGCCGTGAGAAAAAAATAACAATCCAGGATTGCAAATATCAGTGCAGTGGTTTTTTTTTCTTGCTGTCTGCCTGAGGCTTTAGAACTGGGTATCAAACTGTTGTCAGGTTTTTAATGTTTTTGAAGCTACATGGGTTTGAAATGTCCCCTCAACCCATTGGTATCTGAACTGCAAATCTGTTCTGTGTTGTCCACTCTGCTACAGGTGTCCTTGCCTGGCCATGGTTTTCTGTGGTCAGGAGCTTTGTTGGGCAGTTGGCCAAAGGCAACCAAGTGCTCAAAACCCAGTCAAGAAGAGTACAGCTTTAGAAATGTCACCTCTTCTTTGAGCAGTCACAGATTGGAATAAGTAATGTGTCTGCTAAACGGAGTGTGGGGCCAGCTTGTGAGGTGCTTTTGGTGGGGAACAGTAAGTGATGATAATTATTATTTTACATACAGATTAAATGCAGATGTCTGAAGTGTTGCGGCTCAGGCTGGAGTTGTAAATTAGACCTGTCTTTAGTCAAGTGAAGGAGTGATCTTACCCAGATTGTTCTGGCCACAGCTGAGAAGGTTGTTCCTGTTGCTTAGGAGAGATAACGAGCTTTAAGGCATGATCTGTTTCACATGTGCCTCAGGATGAGAGGAATTTTGTCCTACAACACAGTGACTGTGAGGGGGCTATCCTTAGCTGTGGAGATGTGAACCAATTTAGATGAGAGTATCCCTATCATATCACTAAAGGCAGATCTGATTTGCAATCAGCCTGAGCTGAGAGCTCGTGAAGGCTTTCTTTACTAGCAGTTTTATAAAACATGATGCTTTATAAAAATGCCTTGGGAATGAGGGGCTGTGTGACAGTCAGAGCCTGCCCTGGGTTTTGCTGTTGGCTCTGCTGCAGGTTCAGTCTGTGGCATCTGGTAGATTGTTTAACCTGTTAATATTTCCTTTCCTGTGCAAGACTGAGAATCCTGTGCTGCTGTGCTCACTTGCTTAAATTGGTGACAGGGAGGAAGGTGCATGGAAGTGTTTCAAGGGGCAGCGGATGGGCTTTGAATTTAATTGAAATGGTTGATGTGCCAACCACCTCACCAGATCTCAGACACTGGAAAGCCAACCCTATCCAGGGCAGTAACAAAACCAGTGTGGGAAGCAGGTCAAGAGAGGTGATTGTTCTTCTCTGTTCTTCTCTTGAGACCCCATCTGCTGTGCTGCATCCAGCTCTACGGTCTTCAGCACAGGAAAGACATAGATTTGCTGGAGCATGTCCAGAGGAGGTAGCAAGGATGATGAAGAGGGGTGGAGCCACCTCTGCTATGGGGATGGTCACAGAGAGTTGGGGTTGTTCAGCCTGGAGAAGAGAAGGCTCCAGGGGGACCTCAGTGCCCCTTCCAGTGCCTAAAGGGGCTCCAAGAGAGCTGGAGAAGGACTTTGGACAAGGGCACAGAGTGTTGGGATGAGGGAAAATGGCTTTAAACTAAAAGAGAGTAGATTTAGATTAGATTTTTCCTGTGGAGGTGCTGAGGCACTGGTACAGGCTGCCCAGAGAAGCTGTGGCTGCCCCATCCCTGGAGGTGTTCAAGGGCAGCTTGGAAGGGGCTTGGAGCAACCTGGGTAGTGGAACCCATTCTGGGGGTTTTAAATGAGATGAACTTTAAGGCCCCTTCCAACCCAAACCATTCTATGATTCTAAGGCTGATGCTATAAATTACCTGGGTAAGTCTAACATAACTGGAAACATTTTTGTATC
The DNA here is from genome assembly GCA_013400315.1 of Bombycilla garrulus. Taxonomy (NCBI): domain Eukaryota; kingdom Metazoa; phylum Chordata; class Aves; order Passeriformes; family Bombycillidae; genus Bombycilla; species Bombycilla garrulus. The sequence goes on from VXBU01011676.1 coordinate 89,644, forward strand.
TAACAAATTAGCAAATCTAGGCAAGCTGCAGCTCTCCTGTTCTTTGATACACCCACTAAAATGCAGAAATGAAGCAGTATAAGCTAATGTACCATTAATGCAGAGTGGCATTTACCTGCAGGAGGTTATAATTTAGTGTTTTTCCTTGCTTAGTGGGGGGTTGATGCTGCTAGCAAGACATCTAACAAGGAAATGCAACGACTTGGCCACGAACCATGCGGCAGGATCGCAGTTTAGAGCATCCTCTTCCATTTAGCAGGTGCACATGAGAATGCTCCTCATGCCTGTTCAGGGGGAGACTGAAATGTAAAAGTCCTTCCTCAGGCTAACTTGTGGTTCCTGGTTTTGTTTGTGCTGCTGGTCATTTGTTCTCTCTCCTCATGGAGATGTAGCATTAATGCTGTTGCTAAAACAGCTTAAAAGTAATAGGAAGTGACATTTCAAAGTACTGCTGCTATTTTACAGTGGTTTGTGCTTTAGAAGCTCCAGGCATTCAGCTGTGAAATCTCTCCCATGGGCCAGGTTCTCCTGGGAGGAGGTGTGGCATGTCCTGCTCCAGCTGAGCTGGTGGGAGCTGTGGCCAGGGAGCCTCTCGGTCTGCCTGCACACAGTTCTTGAGTGTGTGATCACAGTCCCATCACTGCAGTGCTTTGTGTCATAAAATACCTTCTGTTTCACGTTGTGACACAGCACAGTGTTGTTTTGTACAAAGCTCACTTTGATGCCTTTTGGGAACGGGGTCATTCCTTTTTGGATTGGGAGTGGAGAGGGAAGAGCACAAACAACATTCCAACCTTGCAGATACAGAGTGTGCAAAGAGTGGGGACCAAATCTAAGGTGGCAGGAAAACCAACCCTTAAAAGCGTTCTACGAGCAAGACCACGAGAAGTTGATTTGTCATCTGGAGATACCAGAGAAGCATCAGGGGTTTGTGCTGCTGGTCATTCAAACCTTTTGATAGGTGTGTCTGGTGGACAAACAAGCTACCATTCATTACTGCTTGGGCAAATTCCACTTCTTGGTGGGGTCAGGGTTTCCCCTCCTCCTGTCTCTCCATCCCTCTGATACAGAGGTTGCTGCAAGTCCATAAACCTTACCTGGAGGCACAGCAGGGTGTTGGAGTGACTGGCTGCTTTCAGCAGGAGTTGGGCTCTGCATAACAATGGCTGTGAAAACCTTCAGTTTGTTGTCTTTACACAGACAGAGAATGCCACTATGGAATTTTTCCTTGCTGGGCTTCCAGGCTTTGTGTGGTTTGTTTACTGTGAACTGGTTGGTTTTTTTAGTCTTGCACAGGTCAGTTATTTTCTCTCTGTCTCTGTCCCCCAGCTGCGTTTTTTCCTTTCGCCATTCTCTGTCCTGTCTGTGTGGAACAAACCCCATCCTCCCCGCCAGTGAGTTCTCACAATGTGCAGGATGACTGGTGCAATGAGGGGTGACACCCAGAAGAAGACACTCTGCTTGAAGATGTTTAAAAACCTGTGCCATGATAGTTACTTATTTAATGATTTAATAACAGTCTAAAAAGACTTGTGGAAATGCAGATACAGAACAATTTCAAGGAAGAGTTAGTGTTTCTGAATACTGATCTTGTGCAGAGTGATCATACTAAACATAAACCCTGGTTTATGGTGTGTAGGATTTGAATTTTAATTTACCTTTTTTTAAAATTTTTGTTATTCAGAATTGTTCTGGTTTTTTTTTTTTGGTAATTGAAACGTAACGGTCTGATAAGAGTTCTTGTCAAATATGCTTTGCAGAAACAATACTGCTGTTTTTTGGGTTTTTTTTTTTTTTTAAGCTTTAGTGATATAACTGATTATGGATCTAGGGTTAGCATTGTTAAGCTCCCTGGAATCCTGCCTGCTGGGATAAGCAGATGGGCTAAGCTTTTAAGTTCTGAAAGCTGGGGGCTGTTTTTAAGACCCAGAAGTCAATGGGAGATGAAGAACTCAAGGTTTGCTCACCACTCCTCTATTTCAAGGTGCAGCTTGTTGCCCTCTGAGCTGGAAAATGTGACTTGGGATGGGTCCCTTTGGTGCAGTTCTTTCAGGAAGGTGTCTGAGAGGCCATTGCTGATGTGTTTTTCTGTCCCCTCAGCTGGTGAACCGTCACCTGTACTCGGGGAGCGCAGACAGGACGGTGAAGTGCTGGTTTGTAGACACTGGGGAGCGGATCCAGACCTACAAGGCTCACAAACACAGCGTTAGCACTTTGAAATACCATGCTGGCATCTGTAAGTTGCCTTTCCTATGTCCTTCAGCCCAGGCTCCCTTTCAGTGTTTGTCTTTGATAATTTTGAACACTTGTGAAGTTGTCACTTTTTTTCAACTCCAGCATGTTTGCGTTCAGTACCAAACTGTTGCACCACTCCTTGTGGGAAGCTTAGCCCTTCCCTCCATTTTCCACCTCCCTCTTCTCACAAATGAAGAGGCAGTTGTTTTGTTTCTGTTACCAGGGGAAGTGGCTTAAACCCTGAGCTGTCTGGGGGTTGTTTGTGTAGCTGTGGTTCAACCCCACCAGTCTGGTGTCTGTCTCCATGCTGGGGACAGCAAGTGCTGCTGCTGGACACACAGCCCTGTGCCTCTCTCTGCTGCTTTGCAGGCTCTGTAACACCCTGTCCTAAACTGGAATCACACCTCAGATGCTCACTGCTCCTTTCTAACTGTTAGGCTTCCTGTTCAGGCTCTGACCATCTCCTAGACTCATTTTCCACAAGTTCTTTTCCTGTTATCTGTCATTGTTCATGGATTTGTTCCACAAATCACTTTCCTCCAGTAGCCAAGCAGTGCTTGCCTTACTAATGCTCAGGACTCAGCTCTCCTACTTCCAGTCCTCCTGTTTACAGTGGTTTCTGTACATCATTGTCTATTGCTGACATAACAGTGTATTGTGACCATCAAACCTCCCTCTTTAAATCACTCTGTGCTGGCTTTCCTTCTGCATGTCTGGGTTTGGGTTGCCAGACAGCACCTCTGTTTTTATCAGTCAGCCTCTCACTGTGTCATCCTGGTCTTTTCCTGCTTCTGGTGCTTGACTTGATTTACTTTCACTTGCTTCCCAAAGAAGAACTTCTCTCCTTTTCTCCTCTCCCACTCTGAAGTAGGTGGCCATGGTTGTCTTAAGCTATCCTAGACATTCACAGCGCTTTGCTGATTTTGATTTCTGCACTTCAGCTTTGAAGTGAACACATCACACGAAATGAGTGGTTGCTATCTGGGCCTTGATCTCCCTTTTGGCAGCTCCTCAGTGTGATGGTGATAAATGGCTGACAGATGCAAGATGGTGCACGTTTGCAGAGTTGTACCTGCACAGTTCAGTGGCAGTTGTCTGGCACCATCTTGCCTGACTACATTTATAACCCAGTAACTGAACTGATTTCTTAATTATGTTTGGAAACTTAGCATGTAGCCAGGCCCAGAGGTGGAATTTTAGTCAGGAAACCTTGTTTTGGTCTTCCTTTCAGCATGAGTTCCACATCACTGCTTTTCTCCAGTAAAATATTTGTTTATAATTTATGGTTATTGCAGCTCTCCTCACCTACATGGCAGAATTACCCCATTCTCCCCTACCTACAGGTTGTAATTTCTGCTGATTTCAGCTTCCACGGTTGGCTAGAAGGCTGAAGTGGAAGGGGAAAGGGTTCTGAACCTAAACCACACCTTCAAGTTATTATTGCTCCAACAGGCAGGCAGGCAGAGCAAGGGAAGTGAACCAAAAATTGTAATCTGGGATGATCACTGGTAGACAAAGTTCTGATGATTTTGTGTGTGTGTTTTCCCCCTTTGAATTATAAAGACACAAACCAAAACATTGACTTTAGCAAGACTAGCCAAAGGTGAGCTATCTGTGCTGAGCTGATGTTTGCCTGATCCTGTGACAAACATTCATGTCTGGGTGTGAGTCAGAGATTGTCTCCTTCATTAATGAGACCTCCAGAGCTGCATTGTTTCAGTGTTCATCCTACTCTTTGTGCAATCTTTAGAGACTTGACCAAACTGTAAGGAAAAGAAAGTTTTAGCTCAAACAAAAGTTTCATTGTCTGATGCCACCCCCATCAGCTCTGCAGCTTTCTCTCTCTTCCCCTCATTCTACCACCCTGTCCCTGCTGTACACACACATTATTTTTCCACAACACTTTTTTTGAATTAAAATTCAGACAATGTTGCTGCATTTAGTCAGACCTGCGAAGAGCATCCTGATAGTGTGATAGAAGAGTTCACAGAGTTATTTAAGATCTTGTTTTAAATTAAGTGCAAAAATACTTAAAGTGTCAAACACGGAGTATCAAATTGTTCCACTTCAAGTGTAGAAAAAAAAGTTCTGGAAAAATATCAGGAACTTGTCTAAATGCATTATATGCACTTTAATTAATGAAAGAGGAAATTTCCCCTTAAGAATTAATTTATATACTATGATTGCTTGCATTATTGTGGTGCATTCATCACTTATTTGCACAGTATCTAATAATTTTGTTAGAATTGAAATAGTAAAGACATCTTAACTGGATACCAGCGTTGGAACTAGTGCAGCTTAAAATTCTGTCTGTTCACCTGGGACAGATCAGAACTGTCTCTCAAAAATGTGGAGATATGTTTCTTATGGTTTATGTCACATTTGCGCCAGTGCAAGAACATGAAAAAACATCTCAGCTGAGAAGTGGTATTCTTCTGTTAGAAGATCTTAATTCTGCAGCTTTCTCTCTGAGCAGTGCCCAAAGGCTCATTGCCCCAAAGAGTTTATGATCTGAATAAGAAAACAGAGTAGAAGAAAGAGAGGAAAAATACATGTCTGTTTCCAAAATCACTTTATAGTATACTGGGAGTCCAGAAAGATGTGAAAACTAAGCATTAAAACATCAGAATGTGTTTCCAGTGGCTTTCCTCAGTCTGCTTGTGTAATTAATAGCATAGGGAATATTACAGCTTGTTCTAAATCTACTTTATTTAATGATATGTTGATTATTTTTCTCTTAAAGTATGTGCACAGCCATTTAAAATTTAATATGGTTTATATTTTTTTCATGTTGCAAAAAACTCCAGGGAATGTTTCAAAACTGTTCCCCCAAGGGTCTGTGAAAATTAAGTGAAAAAAAGAGAATTAATTTTATTTTGCTGTTGTTTGTTTCACAGGTGGTATAGATAAGAATATATTTAAATGCTAGATCTGGGTTAGATCAGCAGCTTTTCTTTGAAATTCAGAGGTGGAGAGAGACTTCCTAAATCCAGAGTGACAGTTCAAAAGACTTAAAGGATGTCTGTCAAAAGTGAAGTTCTGATAGCAACAGCTGAATAAACTGGCAGCTGCATAGTGAAAACAGGAGTTAATTGGTTCCTACTCCCTGCATGTCTGTAACAGAATTAAGTGATTTCCATTCACTGGGAAAAAAATCAGTGCCTGTTCCCTGCTTTACTTTGTTGCTACTCATTTGCAGAGTGGAACATGATGCTTTTTCAGGACTCTGCTGGAAATTGAATTATAGTGGCCCATATAAAGTGATATTGATTTTTCACATCCAGGTGTTTCTTGGAGGTGCCCAGCTCCCTGCTGTTTCATTTGAATTTAAAAAGCTCGTGGCAGTACGTGGTCTGTTCTCTCATCTGTTATTGTAGTCCTGAATTTACAACCATAATAATTTTTTCACCTCTCCTTAGAGATTCAGTTCCTGACTTCTCCCAAAGATAATGAATCTGTTGGCTTCAGGCACTCCAGTTTTGTAAAAATCTTTCCATGCTGGTGGCTTTTACAAAGACATGAAATGCAGGGAGCAGTGAATATATTGCTTTTTGCAGCTCTGAAATATATCTGGATAAACTTGAGGAGTTTAGGTTAACTGAAGGAAAGTGTTAATCAAAAGAATTTGTAACCTTTAAGGCACACTAATGGGTTCCTTTTTGGGCATATTGCTAAGTACAAAATCCAAATATTAACACTGTTTCTGGATGCAGCAGTCTGGGGATCTGTTGTGAAAGTCCTGAAGTGTCGAGAAATTGTTCTTTGAACATGTAAGACACTCTAAGGAAACCTGATGAATAGCCAAAATTCTTTGTCATGCTCAATTTAGTTACCCCAGCCCTGCCCCTTTTGTAGCAGCAGAAGTGATGGAAACACTGGAGTACTGAATGGAAAGCTGTAAGTAACTCTGGCGAAACAAATGAAAGATTGAATGGAAATTCTTAAAACCAAACTTGAGATAAATTGCCTGCTTGGAGTTATTGAGGCACCTTTACACAGGAAAGTAACTGTGGAAGAGAAGAGCAGAAATAGATGCTTGAAGCACGTGTAGAGTGAAATGCTGGTGTGTGTAGGAACTTCAGGTTTATATCAGTTCGGTGTTTCAAAAAATACAACTCAAAACAAGCATGCTGGGGTCAGCAAAATTAAAAAGATCTGGTTTGTCTGAGGAGAGAATCAAACTGATATGTCATGCCCCCTGGGAGCTGGTTTTAGGTACATTTTAGAGCTTGTACGAACTGTCCTCATGTGGCTGCTCACATCTGGCTGTGCTGTGTGGTTGTGTGTCAGTGTTCACAGGAAGTGGTGATGCCTGTGCAAGAGCTTTCAATTCCAGAAGTGGCGTCCTGCAGAAGATCTTTCGAGGGCACAAGTTCATCATCAACTGTATCCAGGTCAGGAAGGGGTTTCTTGGTGGGGTTTCTTCCTTTTGATTGCTCCCTCATTTGTTTTGTGGGAACTGGTGTGGCTGACTGCTCTGTATGTCTTGGATTGGAGGTTGTTTTAGCATAAGACTTGAATATTCTGTATGTAATTTTGGAAAAGCTTGTTAATAAGGATAAGTGAAACCACAGAATGAGTCCCCAGGGACAGCTCGGTGTCTGGGATTGGGTTTTTTTCAGGTCAGGTTGGATAAGCAGCCATGAGAACTGAGACAGATGAACTGATGCTGTGTGGGGCTCAGAATGGACTTCATCCTCATGAGACCCTTTCCACAAGACACTAATGATGAGTGTTTGCAGTGCTCTGAGGGGAAAAGAAGTTCCTGCCTTATGCAGGCAGAATAATTATTGCATAGTCCCCCAAACCACCCGGGGGCATGGCATCCCTAAACAGTCTGAAGCAGCTTAGCAGTGATGTCTGACCCACATCCTGCCAGGCAAATGGAGGAGTTTCTGCCACTGGCTTAAAACTGAAAGTTAACTTTTGCATATTGTCTAGGCTCAAGTGAGATTGGCATTTAATAGTTAAAACAGGAGGAATTAGTAATGTTTGCTGGCCATGCCAAGACCATGGAATTGTAGAGGGGTTTGCATTGGAAGGGACCTCATTCCAACCCCCCCCCCCCCCACCATGGGCAGGGACACCTTCCACTGGACCAGGTTGCTCAGTGCCCCTTCCAGGCTGGCCTTGAACACTTCCACGGATGGGGCAGGCACTCTAAGAATCTGCATCTCCCTGCACTGGGATCTCAGTGGGAGCTGTGTGCAGGATGAAGATTTTTCATTAACCATGTGAGACGTTGTTGGTAATTCTGGCAGGCTGACTGTCCAAAGAAAATGAGAGGAGATAAAATTCCTTTTGGAGTTGATCCCAAGCACATAAGCTGTAAATATGGTTTTCTCTTGTATATTCTTCTGAATTAGCAAGTGGCTGGATGATCTTAAACTGCAAACTCCTGGGCAGTTGTGTAGCAACACCTGGATGTGTTTGGGAAGTACCTGATGGAATCACCCTGGGCAGCTCTGAGTATCGACAAGAACAAAGCTTGGCTTTGTATTCTTGTTCGTAACCTAATTTCCAACTGTACAGGGGCAGAAAAACCCAGGAAGACAGAGGACTGAGAAGTGGCAACTTTAAGATGATCTTAAGTATAATAACAAGGGCTGGATGGTGTGGTGGTTGTGTGGTGCTTTGTGTAAGCCAGGGAGATGCTCACTGATGCACAGACAAGCGGCCACGGGCCAGACAGACTGATACAGGAACAGGGAGATCACCAAGGCTGATGTCTGGTTTCCAGAGGAAGACAAGGACAGTTGGAAACATTACCAATAGCAGCAAACTGTTCATGATGGAAATGAAACTACAGCAGTGAATCCAGGTTAAATTACTGCAGGTTTTGAAGAAGGATGGAGTTTGAAGGAATTGTACCTATTAACTTAGTGCAAAGGGAGAAGGGAAGCAAGAAAGGAAGCATTCCTGAACCCCCTGCTGCCCACTGATGATGGTTTTGGTGCCTCCTTTAAGCTTCACATCAAAACCAGCAGTCTGAAAATAGAGCAGAAATTCCCAGCCCCAGCCTGCTCTGACACTGGGTTTAGTTCTCCATTGCTTTTCTAGAGGGTCTGGGTTATTAATAACTCTTGCTGTTTATGTCTCTGGGAAGTGGCTGAGAAATGAGTCCTGACTTGGTAATGTCTTATCCCACTTCAGCAGTTTTTGTGCTAATTTATACTGGCTCTTGCAAGGAGCTCAGGCCTTAAGTGTTGGGATCAAGCTGTGTTTGCTCTGATTCCTGATAGTTTGATCATGCAGATTCCGAGCTGTAAGGCTCAGTATCAAGTGTGACCCTGTTGTTCCAGATCCACAACGAGCTGCTCTACACAGCTTCCCACGATGGCACACTACGGATCTGGGACATCCGGGGGATATGCAAGAGGAACAAGCGGCGCTTGAAGAAGGACAGGTCTGTGCAGGGCAGGAGCTCCCAGAAGGGGAGTCTGTCTCGTCTCTTCAACAACAGAGTTGGCTGTATGGTACAGCAGGAGAATGGGGAGCATGAGGCTGTTGAATTGATGTGACTGTCCAGAGCAGGCTTTATGTCAGTGACCAAAGCTGAACCTTTTATTTTCTGCACCACTGTGTCCATGTAAACCAGAACTTGGAAAGAGATGGGAAGTGGCTTTGCCTGAACCTCTGTGTGAGGAGCCACGATGCTCTGTGGCTGCCAGATGGACTCAGGTCAGATCCTGTGGCTGTGATGACTCAGCTGAGCAGCTCTGGGCTCCGGAGGGGAGGCAGCTTGGTTCAGGTGAAGCACCGCTGTGTGTGCAATCAGGAACTTTCCTTACTACTGCTGGTGGCAGTTCCCTGGGGCACAGAGGTGTTTCACCTCTGGCTGCCCAGTGTCTAATGAGATGTTTTCACATTCCTGAAGCCCACTCCCATGACCCCTGTTCAGCCCAGGGTGGCAGTCAAAGGTGTTCTGCAAACAGTGGCCTTGACTTCTATCTTCACAGCTGACCTTTGGGTCAGTCGTGGGCTGACAAGGCCAGCACTGGAGGGCTTGGCTCTGCAGCAGAAGTTTAAAGCAGACTGGACATCTCTCTGGGAAGCTGGCAGTAGTAGGACAGAAATTAATTTAATTGGATTTTTTTTTTAACGAAACATAAGCCACAGAGCCAGCTAAACCTCAGCCCTTTTGTGCCTCGTGTTGTCTTTCCTCCTCCCAAAGCTGTGTCTTGCTGGACTGCCAGTAGCATTGGGTAAGCAGTCAAACTCAAGAGTTTTCCTAGCCTTTTTCCAGGTTCCTCCTTCTCTGATAACCACTGAGCCATGAATTAACAAGGGTTCTTATATTTTTCTATTTGCAGATATAGCTCGTTGTAGAACCAGTACAAAAATATCTAACCACATGTTTTTATTTTTATGGCTTTATTTATTCTGTACTACAGCAAGATAAAAATGCTGTAATCCTTTTTTTAGAATGGATTAATAAACATGTGGCATCTCCAGACAACTGACTGTCTAGTTTTTTATCTTTGTCTCATATAGGGGGGGGTGTGGCCTGGCTGCAGAAGCACAGCAGGGGGAAAAACCCCCACATACACTTTTGGAAACATTTCTTGCCTTTCCCTTAATGCTGGGGGTCAGGCTGGCTGAGTGTGGGGCTGTCCTGCCTCTCACCAAAGTGCCAAAGCTCAGTTCCCCTATCAGGGGAAGGAGGGACCAAACACAAAAACACAGACTTAAGGGAAGGCAGGGATGACAAAGAGCTACAAGCCCTGGTGGCACCAAAGCCTCCTATTTTGACACCTTAACACTGTGTCAGTGGATCAGGCCTATCACAGACCATGCTCTCCTCTCCTGCTGCGTAGCTTTGGTAGTTCTTACCTGGCAGGTAAGTAGGTAGGAAACAGCTTTTAAATTATGTGAAATGCCTACCAAGAAACTAATGTGGGAGGTCATCTGCATTGTGCAGACTCAATTCCACTGTACACCTCTCAGGCTGGTCATTGTGGCTCAGTGACACATGTCTGTGAGCTGGTGCTGGCTTGCCATGCAGCTGACTGTATTTTGGTTCTTAGGAGGCCTTCAGGAGTTGGACAGAGTTCCCCGAGAACACCTGGGCTGTATTTTGTGTTCAAAACTTCCCAGGCAGTATGTGAGACACAAAAGCCTATCTGGGCACACAGCAGCTGCCCATGGAGTCAGCAGAGAGAGATCTCAATAAGTGGAATTAATGAGTCATTACCACTTCTGCCTGTTGCTAAACATATCTCAGTGCCTCCAAATGCACGGTCCAAATTAACTTACAGCTTTCAGCCACTGCCTCCTGCTCTACTGATCACTTACAACTTCCCTGGCAGAGTTACCTCATTGATGAATGGCTGCTCTGACAAGCACTGCATGTTATGATGCTAATTTTAAATTTCCCAAGGACAAACCTTCCCTTCTGAAGTTGTCCCTGCCAGTTTGCTGTGCAAGCCACTTCAAAGAGGAGAATTGCTACATGGGCAGCTCAATGCTGCCGTCAGTGCATGCCCAGGGGCTGGCAGCCAATGCCAGGAGGCTGGGAGCTTTGAGAAGGGAGGAGTAAATTTGCGTTTCCACCTCCTTCTTGTTAAAACTACATCCATGACTTGTACCTTTTCAATTGTAAGTTATTTTTTCTATTCTGTTTTTTGCTCTGCATTTTGTCCTGGGGTTCCTCAGTGCTGGCCTGTAAATGAACCGGATATAATGGGTGCTGGGGCTAGTTTTCCTTCAGAAGCTCACACTGCTGGCTTTGGAAATCCTTCAACTTTCAAGGTAGAGATACAAAGCCATTCAGTTTTTATTGCACTTGCCTTGATAGAGAAGAATGAAATACAAACAATTCCTTAACAGTGTAATCATTGCCTGCTTTTTGCTGTGTTTGGCTAAGGGAATCAGTATAAAAGCTCTGCTGCAGCCCCTTTAGTCATTCCGCCGGCCCAGGCTCTTCTCCTGCAGCGCACCGCAGTTCACGCCCTCACGTCCCGGCCGGTAAGTGCCGGCTGAGGAGACGCTGTCCCCACGCCGAGGGTTGATATTCTGGCTGGAACTGGAGAGCGCGGCCACTTCCCTGCTCCCACTGGCGCCAGACGGGGCCTGGGCTCCCTCTACCGAGAGCGTGGAGTCATGGAAAACCCATAAACCGCCTCCTGGTAAAGCCGCCAGGCAGAGGCAGGTCTGCTCCCGACGCAGAGGAGTGCTTACACGTCAGGAAACGGGATGTGTTACAAAACCGCAGAAACCCCCAAACGCTTCTTCAGAACCCTGGAGCTGGACACAGCTACTGAGACAGCGCCTGAACCAAGCTCTGCTCAGCAGCTGCTTGCAGAAAATCCTGTCCTACCCCAGAAAGCCCATCAGCCTTAAGCCACACACCTGCAGAGGTTAAACAGAGCTGTCCTGTCCCAGGACAGGGCCCTGCCAGGCAGTTCCCACTTTTTTAACAAAGCACAGAGGTCTCTCACTGAAGGCAGAAGCAGCACAGAGTCACCTTTATTGCCTGTGTAACACCTGCAGGAAGGAACAAACAGAACACGGTATAAACCCATGCACAACAGATACATTAATGTCTCTTAGAAATCTTTCAGAAGAAAAGTTGGAAAGCTGATATACCTCTACAGCCTCATGAGCTAAGGTTTCTCATTTACAAACTCATTCTTTTAAAGCTGGTATTTTAAAATGGTATAGAAATGCTTCTTTACTAAGTGAGTTAACTTATTTCACAATAAAAATATAGTTTAGTTCTATTAAATTTTCTTCTGAAAATAAATGTTTCTATTTTTCTATGACAATAAATTACAATGTATCACAAATGTAGGCTTTAAGCAGAGTTACAAATAAGCAGGAATTAAGTATTCCAACTGTAGGTTAATGAAATTCAAGGCCCTTAGTAAGAGATAAACTGAAGGTGCATTTATAATCCAAACTCAATTTGACAAGGTAAATACATATAACTGAAGTAGATTTAATGGGATTTAGTGCTGCGGCACTTGTATGTAGGATAAGTATTCATTAATTATCTGTTCTTCTTCTTCAAGTGTTAAATCCAGATAATCCTCTTCATGTTCAGGAATATCCTCTAGGATTTCATTGACTGCATCAGTCTCCATGTCTTCATCTGTTGGTGAACTAGAGGAACCTTCCAATAAAAAGCAGCAGCAGTGAATTCACCAGTGAAAGAAGTTGGTGCTCTCCCTGTTTCACCAGTCCCTTCCTGCACAACCACCTCTCACAATTACTTTGCAAAGGACAGGGTAGGATGGCCATTTTTCCTTATTATTTAAATGTAGTGTATGAAAGCCTTTAATTACACAGCAAGGATCACTACAGCTCTGACAAATAACAACAGAAAAAAATACGTGCAAGTTTCTTCTTCGTTCAGTGCAAAGTTATTGATTATGGTTTTATCCTGTAAGGGACACAAAGGAGTATGGAGGCAGGTCAGCCAGCTGCAGAGCACAGATCTGGAATAAACTCCTTAGCCCTGCCCAGGACACCCTGCGTGTCACCTTTTCTCCTGGGCTACACCTGCCTGCAGCTGGTACCTGTCTCCTCTGGCCCCTTAGTGACTGTCACTGCAGGGAACAACAGCTGTGTTCCTGTAACAGTGTTCCCAATAAAAACAGCCTGAGGCATTGCTGGAGCCCTGTGCCTCCATTTCAGCAGAAATTGCTTAACTGTTTCCTACAAAAGTCAGAACAGCCTTGCCTTCCCCTCCCGCCCTGCTGGATGCAACATTCTCACCTGCAGACTCCGTGAACAGGTCCTTGGAAGAAGCAGATTCCTCTGATGGACTGGACCCTTCTGAGGACAGCAGCAATGAAGGGGGAAGAACTCCCCCATAATGAGCAAGAGTTTGGGAAGCCACGTGGATGTTCCCTTTGAAGACCTTCAAAGCTTGCTCTGCTGACTCACGGCTGAAACCCATGTAGGTCAGCTGCAGGAGGGGGAAAAGGAGAAAATCTGGGGTAATCCAAGCTCATGTGACAGCAGGGTCTGAGAGGAATCTGACTCTGCATCTGACAGTCATCCTCTCACACAGTGAGAAAATCACTGCATGCCAGGAATTCCAGGACACTGACTCTGGTTTACTGGAACAGTTAACAACAGGGCAATGACCTATTAAAGGCATGGGGATGTTGAGCAGGATCAAGAGCCTCTTGTCTAGTACCAGACCAATTCTTTTTCTGTTTTCAAAAGGAAACTTCAAAGCACTCCAGTGTATCAGGAGGTGCATGTGCTGTTTACTTTTCCTAGGCAAAACAGTTTTCTTGCCTGACATCATTCACACAGCCACTCTAACTACTGACGAGCTTGTCAGACAGCCTGTCATGAGAAATACACATTCCAACTCTTTCCCTTGTGCACTGCAGAGTTTAGAGACTTGAATAAATTTCTCATTTGCTGTCTTTTTTGGGATAGAACATTACAGTGCACGCACTTTTCCTCCACATCCATGCACGGCAGGTTGGTGCAATGGGCAGGAAGTACAACAGATTACATGTTAGCCCGAGTGACTTCACTATGAAGAGTGGATGCCAGACCCTGGAGGAGTGTGATGGCCTGAGTGACAAGGGTCAAAGAATATTTGTACAGCTTTACTTAAGGAAAATCTGCTGTCTTTGCAAGCACAACTCAGGAACAAGACAACCAACTCACAAGAAAGCAAGTGGTCTAGCTTACTTGCTCAATACTTTCTTGGGAAACCTGAAACTGGTCCATGGCCACAGAATCATCATCATCATCTTCCAAGAGTAACTCAGGATTGTCAAGAATAAACTGCAAGAAAGCAGAGAGAGGTCAGCATAGAGCAACAGAGCTCAACAGTCCTCAACACAGTTGTGTATGCAGCCCCATGGTTGATATAACCAAACCTCAGCCAACTGAAGTGATATCTGATTTATTGGGTCAGGAAATGCAAATTCAGTCATTACAGTTCAGAAAAGGTAGTTATGAACTAAAAAATGTAGGCTACAGAAAACAAGAATCTGCTAAACAATTTTAAAAAAACCAACCAAACTTCTTTTGTACGTTACTTCTACTGAAAAATCCCTTACCTTAAAGGCTTGGTCCAGGTTTCCTTGTGTCTTTTGAAGAGCTACCTGAGCAGCTCTCTCTGAGTAGCCCATACTTTTCAGGGTATTGATGTCTTCCAGTCGCTGCCGCCTTTTAGCTCTCTCCTCCCTCCTGATCTGTGCCTTTTCCTGCAAAGCACAGACACTGCAAAGCTCACTCTGCATGGGAATGCTTTAACACATAGCCTGTGCATATAGGATTTCCTGGTTTCTTTTGCTTCAAATTTGAATCTTGAGGAAAAGGCTTTTTTTTTCTTTTTTTTTTTTGTAAATACAGACTGTGCTGCCAGACACTCGTTCCTAAATAAAACTGCATTTCCATGAGCCAGCCCTGTCGCCACACTTCCGCTCTGCAGATCGGATCTGGTGCCATCACAGCTATTCCAGGCCCTGTGTGGTAAGTGACAAACTCATTTGGCAGATGGGCCTACAGACAAGACTTGCCAAGGACAGACAGTCAGACCCGGGCAGGGAGCCAGGGAGTTCTGTTCAGCCTTCTCTCAGCTAGCTGGCTTTTCTGTCCACACTTCACTGTCTGAAGTCTAGAAGTGCCTCCTCAGCTTACCAAACATCGCTTCAGATCTGGACAGCACTGTCTTCACTCACTCTAGCACAAAAAAAAAAATCCTTTTTCCTTCCTGGTTCTTTCAAGTACAAAGCCACAATAGGGGCCACCCAAGCCTGGGAGTGACAGCTTGGTCCTGGTGGTTTATTCCCTTATGGATCACTGCTGAGTTGCAAACACTGGTGCAAAGCCTTCCCATGTGCCTCTGAAGTACAACCACAGGTCTTTGGCACTCTCGTCCCATCTGATTTGAGACAGAGCTTCCCTCGTTAGCGCATTAAATTTTGGTTTCAAACTTGTGCCAACAAGTCCAACTGTGAGCGGGATAATCCAAGTCTTTAACTTAGCACGACACTGCTCTGGGCACACAGCACACCTCTCATGGCCACCCCAGCTCAGGTGATCTGTGATTTAATGCATTCACTGCCCTCACCTCTCTCCTGTTGGTGATGAGATTGGCAGCGTGCTCCATATTCCCGTGGCATGCTCGCAGAGCCAGGCGAGCTTCCTGTTCCGAGAATCCCAGCAGCGACAGGCGATCCACTTTATCGGGATCTATGGACAGCTCTCCGTACAAGGACGACGCCTGCATGTGGGAAGAACAAAATGACACCATCTGTACTGTTAAAGTACAAACAAAAAAATGCCCCCCCTGCTTCTCTGAGTAAGCAAAGAGCAGGTGCAAGATGGAACCTAAACCGAGGGGCTGGAGTGAAGGACTCCAGAGTTTTACCTGAAGGTGTCTTACCTTCTGAATGTACTCAGCAGCCTCCTTTTCTCTGCCACTGTGGTAGTGCCCAATCCCTTGGAGGAGGTAAAGCCGCAGAAATAAAACCTTCTCACGACCATAGCTTCCCTAAAGAATTGTTTAAAGAAGGAGGGGCGACCATGTAGATAGGAGCATGTGGTAGAACACCAGTTCATTATCAACAGAACACTCTACACATTTAGAGAAGACAGTCAGGGCTCTGTGACACTCAGTGTGCAGATAAAGCACCACACCCTGATGATGTCTGTGCATATAAACATAGGTCTGCCATGACCTTTTTGCCAGGCCCAAAGTTTTCCCTGTGCTGACAACTACAGAACCAGATGACATGCTAATGATACACAGGAAAACTTGAGGCTTCTAAATTCCAGTCTTGCAATACTTGAACAGTAACTGAATACAAGTAGAAAAAAATCCCACCCTAATTAAGTCAAACCCAGCATACTTTGATGTCAATGAGCCTTTCGTGGTTCTCCCCATAGCACCTCTGGAAGCATCTCTGTGCTGTGGACAGCTTTTTCTCTGCATCATCCAGGCAGTCCAGCTGCTCCAGACGGAAGTAGCACCACACAATATCCAGCTGCAGCACTGCATAATTATCCACCGTGTTCAGCAGCTCTGTACTACACTCACTGGAAAATAAAACAATTACTTTTTTTTCTGGGAGAGGGTTATTTTGCCCTCCTCACCACCCATTTTTAACATTGATAAAATATTAGAAGTGTGCACACTCATGTTGGAGAAAGCACACTCTTTGTATCTGAGGCAGCAAACTGATGCCAGAGGAACAGGAATCAAATGCTGATCCCCCATTCCATTCACTGACACACAGGACTGATGCCAATGCTACATTTTAAACCATCACAGTAACAAAATGAGCTGTGGCTACTGTCCAATATGGCACCTCTAAAAGCATAATGGAATTAAACCCAGTGTAATCTTTGGGAGGACTGAGAAACTGCCTCATGCTGAGTACTATGCCAGTCTCCTTGCATACCCACACAGATGAGAATCAGTCAGGGACAATATTGCTCAAAAGAGCAATTTAGGGCTCTGACACCTGATAGGAAACTAATTTACTAGCAGAAGCCCTGGTATGGTTACTGACCTCAGCTATCTGCTCCACCTTTTACAAGAAATTATTACTTCAGGAGCAACTGCAAATGAATATCCATAACTGTCTCTCAAGCTAATGCAATTTATAACCTGGCACATGAACATTGACAGTTTCTGTTTATGTTGTTATGAAAGATTAACTTGCCCAGTGGCAGTATCTGTTTCAGCTCTTCTACATGAAGCCACCTGTCACTGCAAGTCAGAGCTTTATCTGCTGTCTCCCATCTGCAAGAGGGGTGTGAAGCAATCCCAGGCAGAGCTGGCCCTGATTTATATGCACAGGTAGAGGTTGTGCTGTTCCTTTATGGGCTGACAGTAAAGACAGACACAAGGACTCAAAATGTTCTTACCAGAAGTATTTATCAGCATCCAACAAATATGGCAGTGCTATTTCATATTCTTTCTTCTTCATTAATGCTCTGCCCTTCTCATGGTAACCCATTGCCAGCAAAAGTGCCTAGAAAAACAGATTGAGACTTTTGACTGCACCTCCCCAAATTAAAGAGCTAAAAGGAAATACTGAGTAATCCATCAGTCCTTGCTCTTCCTAGAAAAATTCCACTGTATTAGTTCTGTAAGACCAGTGCTATTTCACACTGTTTCACACTTTTCTCCCATCTGATAATGTCAGATATTGTCTAGTTAAAAGCAGTAGATGTTACTGGCACATGAAATGCTGCACCAAGCTTACTTGAAGTATGCAACCCCACACAGATTTTCCATGGTGAGTGATACAAAGCTCAGCATTTTTCTGCGTGCTGCACTTCTAACAGCACCGAACTTGTTTTGCTTTTAATATCACAATTATCTTGCAAAAGCTGAAAATTCACCTCCTGGAAAACCTCAGAACTGAAAATTAAATTTTGAATGTGTCAGGAAAACACTCTTGCAGAATAATAAATGAAAATGTAATACTAATTCTGGATAGAAACAGCCTGCAATATTTCCTCTGATCCCTGATCAATAATGATGAAATCTCATCCACTTGAATACTGGAGGCTTTAACTTTTAATTTCAGGTGAATTATTACGTTCAGCACTTCATCAGAACAGCATGCACTGTGAGAATGGACACTGTCACCCCCATCACCCAGAGACTCCAGGTGATGCAGAAATCACAACAGGCCTCAGGAGAGGCTGGAGCAGCAGGTGGAACACACTGGGTCATTTCTTCAATTTTTGTTACTGGGTATAATTCCAAGTATTTGTAAAAATTTTACTGATCTTCAGAAAATCCAGTAATCCTGAAAGGCAGAATCTATGACTATTCTGCTTCAGTGGGCAACATCAGGTGTGTCACTCCTTCTGTAACTCAGTACGTGCACCCAACCAAAGTTATTTTCAGTTGACAACGTGGAACTTTCTTGGATCATGAACAAATTTAAGTTGGAAAGGGGGCACAGTGAATATGACCTAAAAACTGTTTTAACAGAGTCAAATTTAGAGAGATTCCTCAAGTTTCCAAATGGAAATAAAGCCTAAGAAACAAATTGCTTTCATGCCTTTCTAGGACACTCAAAATTTATAATAGGAACTAAGATCAACAAAATTAAAACCTGTCTTAAACCCCAAAATAAGATATGGACCACACAGGGGTCAGTGCAAGATTACACCTGCAGTGAGATCAGGAATCAGAGGTTGTCTCCAGATGACTGAAATATTCCCACTCTAGAGTTCTACTTCAATTGTATTTCAAAATCATTTCTATTAAACAAAAATCCAGTTGTTTTGTTTTTTTTTTTTTTTTTGTAGGGCCCAGGGTTACATCCCCAGAAAGTCTGGCTGTATTTCAATCCCATATTTTAAATGTTTCAAGCTTTAAAGAGTCATCTTGTGGCACTGTAAGATGCTTCCACCTACTTTTTTAGCTTGAGGAGGAATCTTAATTGTCCGTCCAGTTTGATTAGCTATATCTAGGTATGGGACAGAGTCTGGATCCAAGTACTCCTCTGAAAGATAAAAAAAAGCTTAAATTTTAAACACCACCTTCAACAGATCAACTCTGCTGCCATAAGATTATTTTAGTAAGTGTGTTGTTAAACAAAACAGCAAACAAAAAACAAAAAAACAAAACAAAAATCCGAAACAAAAAAAACCCACCACAAAACAAACAACCACCCCCCCAAAAAAAAACCCTAAAAACAAACAAACAAAAANNNNACCCCCAAAAAAAAAAAAAAAAAAAAAAAAAAAAAAAAAAAAAAAAAAACCCACAAAAAAATAAAATCAGAATTACATATAAAGGCTGCACATGTGCTTTTCTGGACATACCAACCAACAGTGGCTCTGGCCAGGAAAACATGAGGAACTTCTAGAAAGGTTACTGTAGAAAAGGCCTTGTGCATGCAGAAATTTAGACACAATATTAAGTTCCACGAATTATAAAGAAGTTTGTTTTTTTTACAGAAGACAAAACACCTATATTTTACACAACACAGCATTTGAAATGATTTATCAGCTAAAGCATATAATATTTAAAAAATACAACTGAGCACAGTTGATAAGGCTGGAAAAAATACAACTCAGTATTTTCCTTCCCCACATCCTTAATGCTTGTTATTAAATTATCAATTTGGTTTTCAGTTCCATTCTATTTACAATGAAAAGGTGATTTTCTTGTAGACAAAAGACAGTTGAGGAAGAGTTTGTTGAGATTAAAAGCTTCTGCCCTGCAGGTATTCTCAGGTGAAACAAAAGGATTGTTAAACCCTTCTCACAGAACCTTCAGCCTGGGAGCCCATTACAGATTCTGCTCTTTCCTCTGGCATTGGCTGTAACTGACAGTGGCAAGAACCATAAAGAGACCCAACACAGGATTCAAAATTTGGGGTCTAAAACACCCCTTAAGTCCAAAAAACCCAAACACTTCTGTCATGAGTTCCAAATCTGATACTGTGGTAAGAAACCAGAAGTCACCAGCTTTGAAGCTTTGTTCGAGCTCCTCGCTTGTGGATTTGTGAACCAATGGAACAGAGAAGTGATTTAAACTCACCATCAAGCACTGCAGCTCACAAACACAGCATAATTTTGAATAATCATTACTGTTAAATTAACTATATCCCTTTAACTTAATACAGCTGCCAGGAATCATCATCCAAGGGAATGAGAACACCACAGCCATTTGTCACTGCAGATGACAGTGACAAATGAGCTGCTCTGCACAATGAAACCATGGTGACACAGTCACAGCTAAACCTACCAAAAAAAGTGGTTCAACACTTAAAACACATCATGCCACTGTGCTTTTGTCTACAATAAATCTAAAGCTTCTCACAAGTCATCAGTCCCTTAACTGCCAAGTACCAATTAGACAATTGATTCAAATTATATCCTTCTCAAAATGCCAAAGTTCTTTTGTAGCATTTCAGTTGTGTAAAAAGGGTGGAAAAAAAGTTTTAGCCAACTTGAAATCTACTTTTCAAGTAGGTAGAAGCCTAGAAAAGTGTGAACTGAAATTCAGCCATTGTATAGGCACTCTTCCACGCTGAAAGGCCTCTGAGAATGTAGTTTTTGATGCACAAAAATCAATGCACATCCACCTCCCCCACAACCCAACAAGCCTGCTTACCTCTCTCTGCTAGAATTTCCAAACCCTTCTTAGTTCTTTGCATCTTGTCATTTATTTCTTTTTCTTTCTTACACTGAAGCTCTTCCTCCTGAACTTTTCTTTTGGTTTCCTCATCACTCTGTTCCAGTTGAAGCACCATCACTTTTGCATTGTGTGTGACACCCTGATCTTCAAGGGTTTTACCTGCAAAATAGAGTGTGATTTCTGGAACTATTGGAATTGCAAGACTTGAAAACTCAGTCAAAGCCCCTAAAAATTACTGACAGAGTTGTGAAAATTTAGAATCAGACTTGCACCTTAAAAGTGCTTTTGAAGTGACTGGTATGTTTCTTTCCTCGTTTTCTTCAAAACATTCAAAAAATACCATTATTTCCATTTCAGTTTATTGATCTTCAGGCAAAAACTGCAATAAGAACGTGTCCAGGATCAAATAGCACAAGAGTGCAGAACAGAGGAACTGGGAATTGAATCTAAATTCCTTCTGTCAGTGGTTCTAATTCTGATTTATTCCAGGACCATCAGCAAAGGAAAAGCTGTATCATCACTTCCCACAGCTCTGACAGGTTGAGCATGGGCAAAGCATTACAAAAAGTCTTTGAAAGTGCTATTATACAATCAGGTTTTTGAAGAAATTTAGAGTTCCTCTTGGATGTGCATTTTTGGTGTTTAAACACTAGAAAAGGGGATGTTCTACATTCATTACAGTATTCCTTTAGTTGATCTAGTTCTATTTAAGAATATTGATTACTACAACTTAAGACATTTCCTGTAAAAGCAGAACCTGACAAATGTAACAGCTGTTTTTTGGAAATTTCTGAAATTAATAGAGTTGCAAGGCAATTTTCCTTCTAAGAATCGGAAAACTAGAAAATTATCATAAAAGGATCTTTAACTAGAGATACATACCCAGATCAAGCTGCTTCTTATTTATTATTATTTTGACAGCATTTTCTTGTAATGCATATTCCTGTGCTATCCTGTGAAATAAATAATTTAATCCATGAACATAAATTTGTAGGGTTATACAATATTGTTGTTACAACAGCAATAAAACCTAAAAACTAGTGCTTATAAATGGCTTAGATTTTTTGCTGCAAAAGACTGCTAGAAGTAAAATAACATCATCAGAGAGCTTTATGTACTATACAGAGAAAACCTGGGATATAAAAAAGGGAAAAAGCACAACAGACAGGAAAGAATCTGACTTCTTTTAGCCTAAAAAACACAAAAGAAAGAGAAGGTAATGTTCACTGTTCAGAGGATCTGCCTGGTTACAAATCTGGAACACTGGTACTTGCTGGGGATTTACACAGAAATATCTTTTTCCTGTTTTCTGTATGTTAAACCGCAGCTGTTCCCATGAAGAACTGCCCTACAGGGACACTGGATATCCTGTTCAGAGAAAACATGCTAAGAAAAAGCTTAAATCAAACAAAAAGAATTAGTGTTTGCATTTTTTAAAAAATGCTCTGTGACAGGGTGGTGTCTCACGAGAGAAGCACAAAGGGTGATTGCACTTACTGGGATCTGAGCTCTTTGCCTGTGATGAACAGACTGGTTTCCAGTGGGATTTTCCTGCTCTGCAGTAATTATATTGGGTGGGGAAAAGAAAGAGGAAAAGAAAAGCATGATATCAAGATACTTTGTACATTTCCTTAATTAACTGTTCTACAAAAACATTCCTTTTCCAAATAACAATCATATTTAGAGGGTTATGGCTGGACTTATATAGTAGTAATTTCCAGTTCTGTACTGGCTATAGTGCTAAAATAAGCATTATAACAGCAGAATATTGAGAATTAAATAAATCTAAATTCAGAACCAAACAATTTAAATTAATTTAATTATGCACCTCCAATCTTAACTGTTCTTTGCAATTATGCCACTCACCTGTGACTGGCTAAGTTATGATTAATTCCTATTAGTGTCTCTGGTCCCAGATTAGATAAACTGGCATTTTAAATTAATTCATTCCCCTATTTACCCAGAAGCATTATAAAGTAGAATTATAAAACTCTGGTTGTTTTAACTGCATGGCAATCACTTAAAACTCTCTATCCTTTAGCCCAGGTAATTATTTTTCACTACAGAAGTATTTTAAGCGTGAAAACAGAAGTTGAAACCTGACTTTAAAAGGGCAAAACTTATTTCAGTTCTCTGCTGGAGAAGCTTTTAGGAGCCTGCTCTAGAAGGCTGAGCTTTGGAATGGGGTGCCTGAGGAGGTGGTGGAATCTCCATCCCTGGAAGTGTTCAAGAAACAACTGGAAGAGGCACTGAGTGCCATGGTTCAGGCGACAAGGTGGTGGTTGTAAAGATTGGACTTGATGATCTCTGAGGTCTTTTCCAACTTTAATGATTCTGTGACTCTGTAATTCTCTGAATCTCTGAAGGGAACAGGTGAGTGCCGTCAGAACAGAAAATCCTGCTTCTCATTTCCAAGTTCAAGTGACATTAATATGCTGAATCAACTTTAGGTAGCCCACAGCTGAAAAAATATATCTGTTCTTTATTGCTAATAATGCAGTTACATCAGAAGGAATCAAATTGTAATAGACACTTACATCTAATTTACTTTTCTTAATTGAAAGATTATTTGCCGTTCAATTCTAAAGGGAAAAATTACTTATCTCCTCAATATTACATTCCTTTGCCATGATATTCCCATATACCTGGGAAACTGAAATATACAATTCCCCCCTCCACATTTTTTATATACCTGACACAGATCACTCACACAAAACACCTGAAAAAGCTGTAGTGAAAATATCTGCACAGACACTGATCTAGAACTCAAAGTAAAGCTACTTATACAGACTCTTCTGCAGTGTTACTCACTTTTCTACGAGGCAGATATATATCAAGTCTTGCAATCCCAGTCACTTTAAAATTCTCATTTCCTGTCCCACGCTCAATTGCTTTACACCGGATTTCTTCAAGCATATTGTCCATATCATTCTCATTGATATTCAGCTTGGAGGAATATTTCTGTACAAGCTCCTGAGAAGAAAAAACTGGGAAAATGCACCAGCAGTATGACATGGAAGATGTATGACATCAACTCAGAGAAAATATTTACCTTCATCTCTTCACCAGCTTCTTTTCTTTCATTTGTATATGGTGGTTTCCATAGCTGAATTTTGTCCTCTCTTAAGCAGCTTGTCAGTTTTGCTATCAAATACTTCTTTTGTGCCATTCTTTTAAAATAAAAGCACATTTGGAAGGGAAAAGAGAGAAAAATAAACAATCCTTTAATACAGCTTTTCTGTAGTAAGATATTCTGGTTTTCAAGAAGTCTAAGTGACATTTTGGAATTCTGCAGTAAATTATCAGTATTAAATGCATTCCACGCATTTTGGTGGGGAGGGGAAACTCAGGCCAAACTACGAGAAAAAATGGGGGAAAAAATTTCTGAAAAGAGGGTGAAATCTGGATTGGAGTAGGGATAATCGACAAGGGCCCTGCCATTTCAAGACAAATTAAACCTCCTCCTATCCCCTCGTGTGAACTGGGATTGCAGAAAGCATCAATACATCAAAACTGACAATTCAATTGTTCTGCCCTGCTCTGTATGCAGCTGCTCAATCCACCACTTCTGATTCAGCTCAGACAAAGCAGGAATATCTGAGTTAATCAGCATGTCCCTAGGAAAAAAAACAAACACCCCAAAAAGCAGGGAAGGCACACAGAGGGCAAGGAAAGGTGGGTGCAGAGATCTCAACAGAAAAGAAACAAACTCTAGGTGCATGATAAAGCATGGGAGAGTTGTGGCTCTTGAACACAGGGAATCATATGGAAAATGTCCTTTCAATTATACAGGAAAACATTTAAAATGTTGGAATACACGCACTAAGGTGGCCATGAAATTCAATTAATCAGTTTCACTTTTCCTTCAGAGTGGTTTCCACCTTTCATTCTTGTTTATTGGCACACAGCTCTCAGGAGAAAAGGGAGGAGTTCCCTCAGTTTCAAAAAACTGCTCCTGGCTCAGAAAAACACCCTTTGAGGGGGAAAACAAAAAGTAGGCAAATATCTAATATGTGGTAAGTTTACCAGTCAACCTTATCTCAAGCCCTGCTCTACTGGGCTACAAAGAATTCCCTGGAAGCTGCACTGACAACAGTCTCCTCTAAACAGGAATCAGAGGGATGACCTGGGCAAGTGGATGGTTTAACATTTCCAGCTGGTTTGCTGTAATCTGCACACCGTCTGTCAAAACTAGCAGAGACAAACACACATTCTTTTTCCTGCTGGGATGCTGCTCTATTGTTTTAGAGCCAAGGCAAACAACAGCCTTTACAAAGCTAAAAAAGTGACCAAACCACTCAATTTTCAAATTGCTAGATATTAATGCAGCTTTCCCCCTTTCCCAAAATACACCAGGGAATTCTCATGAACAGCCTGTAACTGTCACTTTTAAGTTATGCTGAAGACCCATTTTATAGCCATAATTCTACATAACACTTACAAAAAAAAGTTACAGTTTTGGGTCAACCAGATAAATTTTAAAATTGCAATCTGCGCTTAAGACTAAGAACTGTAAATACAGGTAACATTTATAAACTAGTCATTCATCGGTTCATCAATACCTGCAGCTTGGTAAGTTTGTGATTTCTAATTAAGCTATCCATACATAAAACACTATTGTAGTCTCCAATTAAACTTATTCTTACAAACCCTCTATTTAAAAAATAAACTTTTGCTTTCACAAACACAAAACGTATGATTTTATGTGTAACATTGCTAGCACTTATAATAAATTCCATCACACCATCACTAAATTGCATTAGAATCCATAGCAAAAATATTTGTTTTACTCTTCCATCAGCCATGAAACACCACAAGCGCTCCTGATGCAATTTCACTTTCGGTATGAGTTTAAAGGGACTTTCTCAAAACTCCTTTGAGTAAACAAAGGGGGTATTTCTCCAGAAAAGCTCTAAATGCAAGACTCAGCTCTTGTAAATAAAAGAGTCATCCTCTAAGGCCAGTTTGCCTCATATGTGAAATAGAACAAGTGATCAAGGAAGATGTGTGACGTAAGATGCAGCTACCAGGTTCAAAAGGCAAATCGTTGATGGAAGGAAGGGGGGATTGTCAGAATGGTTGGATAATAAAGCAGGACACATCAATTTTCCCTAACAAGGAGGCAAGCACAGCTCTGACACATTTCTGCGCGGCTGACGGAGGGGAAGCACTGAAGCAGCGTCACGAACAATCCCACAGGGACAGCCCCATCCCTGCGGGCCCGGGGCGCTCGGGCATCCTCATCCCTCCCCAGGAGCACATCCAGCGCCTCCCGTGCCAGGGCAGCGCCGGCACCGCCAGTCCCCCGCTGTCACCGCAGCGGAATCAGCACGGCCCCGGCCCCGGGCACCCACCTGCGCCCCGCGGGCTCGGCACAGCCGCCGCCGGGGGAAGTTCGGGGGCCGACGCAGCTGCTGCCTGAGCTGCTTCCCGGGAGGGAGGGAAGGAGGCTCGGGCCGCTGTCCCTGAGGGAGAGGATCGGGAGCGGCTCCTACGACAACCCGGAAGGCCCGGGGAGACGGGCATGACGTGAGTGAAGCCGCGCCCCGCCCGCCACGTCCGCGCCCTGCCCTCACTCCGAGGCGAGGGGCGTGCGCGCTGCCAGGCGCGCTGGGTGTCACAGTTCCCTTCGGCTCTGTGGTGTTTGGTCTCTGCGGGCTTTCAAGCCTAGTGAAAAAGAAAGGAATCACAGCGTCTGTTAGGCTGGAAAAAAGCTCTGAGGTCATCAAGTCTGGCGTGACGGAACACTGCCGTGTCAACCAGGCCACGGCACTGAGTGACATGTCCGTTCTTTCCTTAAGCATCCTCAGGGACGGTGACTCCATCATCTCCCTTGGCTGCCCATTCCAGTGTCTAATCGTACTTTCCATGAAGAAATTAATCCAAATATCCAGCTGAAGTTCAGCTGGCACAGCTTGAGCCCATATCCTCTTGTCCTATCCCTGATGAGATTTACTCCATCAATGTGTGTAAGTGCCTAAAGAGGGTTGCCAAGAGCATGGACCAGGCTCTTCTTGGTGGTGCCCAGCAATAGGACAAGAGCCAATGGGCAGAAACTGATGCACTGGAAAATCCATCTGAACATGAGGAAAAACTTCAGTGAGCAATGACTGAGCACTGGGACAGATCACTGAGAGAGGGTGTGGAGTCTCCCTCACTGGAGATATTCCAGAACCATCTGGACACAATCCTGTGCTGTGTGCTCCAGGATGGCCCTGCTGGAACAGGGAGGTGGGACCAGATGACCACTGTGGTCCCTTCCAACTTGACCCATTTTGTGGTTCTGTGAGACATAACCCATGAAACAGCAACTTACATGTTCTAAGTGACATCCAAATGCTAAAAAAAAATTAAAATTAATTAATTGTTAGAAGGGTTGCTGTGTTAAGGTTTAGGGCTCAACATGTTTTAGTGATCTCAGACCTTGGGGAAGGTTAACAAAGCTTGGGAAGAAGGAACTACTACTGATAGTGGACACAAAGAACACAGAATTTACAAGCCACAAGGACATTTGGCAGGACTCCCAAGATAAGGAAGAAACAAATAAAACTAACTCAATAACTGTGCTGAAATCAGCTCCAACTGGGTAAAAGGTAATTCTGGCAGGGACACGTCGCAAATACTGTCCCAAGAAACCCACAGACTCAAAAGATGAGAAAGTGCTTATTAGCATAAGAAGCAAGAGAATCATTAACCAGTAGAAGATAGAATACTAATTAGGAAAAGAACTACTAGTTTGTAGCAGATGAACAATAATGCCTTTATTTGCTAAAATGTATAAATAAACTGTGAAAAAGAGATAATGTATATATATTTTTATATATATATAAAATTTATAAATAAACTGTAAAAAGTTTTGATAGCTGGTGTGCTTGATTTGTGGAAGACCATGGAGCACCCAGACTTGCACCACTCTGAAATAAATAATATCTCTCTCAAGTGTGTAATTATTGTCTTGTTGTATACCAGGTAATGAATCTGGTTCTGTGACAACAGCAGGAGCTTCTGGCTCCAGAGTATCTGATAGCTCATCCCTGGGACATGGTGGGAGTCCCCAAGGCTGCTTGAGGAACTGTCCCTCCAGGAGAGGCTGGGCTAGATTGAGGTTGTATGTTCTGCAGCCACTCCTCATCTGCCAGCTCTGTGTGTGTGAGGCAGAAGTGTGCAGGTTGGGTTTTTTCCTGTGTTTTTTGAAGGCAGCAGTGTTGCAGGTGAGATTTAACATGGGAGTTTGTATTTCCCCATGAGTGGGAGTGAGCAGGGTCTTGTTTGGTTGTGGGGCTGTCAAAAGTTAACCTGGGTTCAGAGACTGGGCTGGAAGAATACATGAGGGGTGTGGAAAATCTGGTGATAAACGCCACCTCAGGTTGAAGGAATGCTCCTGTGTCACTTCTAGTCTCCAAAATGTCCTGGAATGGGAGCAGGGTGTGGAGCTTCAAGGATTTGGCTGTACAACATGGGCTGCTCAATACTGTGTTTTGGATTTGAGGTCCTCAGAGGGTTGGGGCTTGTTCCTGGAATGTTTTTGTGCCTGTAAAAGATATAAACTTTTCTTTTAATGAGTAACACCAGTTATAAGTAACTCATGTGGGCTAATTCTTTCATGTGACCAGCAGCATGCTGTCCCAGCAGCAAAGGGATTTCATTCTCTTTCACTCTATTTTATTTATGTGTGACTGAAATAATTGCTCAGCAGTGGGATTTATTTTAGAATGGATGGACCTGCAAGACTGTCCTGATATTTTCCTTTGGACATCAAACTACCACATCACGGGCAAACTACCATGAGGGTCCCATTTCGAGCTTTGGAAATGAGAACCTCAGAGGGATCGTGGGCTTGTGAACAAGACACTGAACTAGAATGTCAGGATTCCATGTTTCCCCACATGCATAAATCAGTCAGGCTTGTCTACTTATAAACTCAGAGTAAACTTGCTTTATGGCAGTCTTGAGTTCAGTGCTTGAAACTTGGCTGCATCTGTGCTAACAGTGATGAAAGCTCCTGCCCGTGATGGCCAAACATGAAGAAGTTAACAGGATTTGCAGATCCAGTGCCCTTGAGAAGTGGGACTTTCTAGTATTTGAAGTTTTAGGGATTTTTTTCATTTTCCTATTTCATTTTCACTACAGCTGCTTTAAGAAAAAATTTTGTCATTAGAAAATTGTGTGTGTGTAGTATTGCAGTCTCTTGAAATTGTTAGTGTAGCAACTTTTCTCATAACTGAAACAACTCCACTAACAAATGAAAACTTACTGAAAATGCTTTTTCATAATGTCCTTGGAAATTAAATTGGAAGATTATCCAAAGGCAAAATGCCTTTTCTAAATTAGTTCCAGTCAGTACAAAGCACAGTAATATGCTAGAGAAGCCTGAGGAAAGGACAAAGTATTTGTGTGAGTTTACAAAGGAGTTAGTTACTTAGTCCATGCACTGACTTTAAACCCAAGATTTTCAAGGTCTGTGTTTAATTTAGATAACTAATTCAATCAAAGGATAATGAAGTTTTTGAAGTGTTTCCTTTCAGGTAATTTTTTGGTTTATGTGGGCTAATTGTTATCTAGTATTTTTCTGTGTATACCTATTAGGTATATCTAGGCTTTATCTTTTTTTTTTTTTTTTTTTTTTTCCTTCCTGATCGTTCTTAAATACTGAACTACTGTGAAGGAAAAGCCCAGTTACTATGATGTCCCATGGTTACCCATTATGAAATAGGGAGACATTTCCCATCTCCAACTTTTGTGAAGCTGACATTTGGAAAAGAGACCAGAAGTGGGTGATACATAGATCTTATTTCTGTCATTGTGAAGCACCTGCAAGAGAGGGTCTCCTCACTCTGAAGATCTTGCAGAAGGGGAGACCTCAGTAGTTTTCTAATGAAACATTGGGGATAGGTGAGAACCAAAATGATATTATAATAAAATTTATGTATCAGAAAGGAATTGTATTTACTGAGTCTCATTACAATGACAGAAATGGGCAGAGATTTTATTAATTGATTTTAACAATACATCAGAAATTATCTTGAATATCTTGAAAGTGAATGGTGAAATCATATGTTAAAAATTATAAAGACATTAAAGATTATATAGTCAGAATCTTCCATGGCTAATAAAAGTAGTAGACGCTCAGCAGGTTGATCTGCGTAACTAGGAAGACTACTTTGCTATTTTAAGTTTTAGTCAAGTTTTTGACTGAGTTTTAGGTATTACTGAATATCCTCATTGTGAGACATATAAACCAAGCCTCCTTGCTGCTTCAGAAATTCTGGGCCCTTTCCTATTTGGGAAAGGGTAAAAGTTCAGTTGGTTGCAGGCTGGCCTGCATTTTGTAGCAGAAATTTGCTGGTGTGCCCAAAGTTCTGCAGTGGCTGATTTCAGAGGAGGCTTTTGGCAGGAGCTTGAAATGTTGCAGCCGTTGTCTTTGCTGAGACTGCTCAACACACTTGAGCTTCCCAGTTGCCTGAACTCAGACAGTTCACTTGCTCCTGCTGATTCCTTGGTCTGCACTGTGCCATTTCCCTTTGAAATCAGTCTCTGGTTGTCAAAACTCCATGGTATGCTATTGCAGTGGGAAACATCCCAGGAATGTCCTTGTCCAGGGGCCTGCCCCAGGTGGGTTCCCAGGTGGATGTGCCAGAGCAAGTCGTCTTCTGAGTCGCCACCATTGATTGTCTCCGGTGTAACGTTTCTGACCGGGACATCTCCCCTACTCGACTTTGATCTTTTAACTTTCTTATTAATTAGAACAGGGTTGACCATTGTTTCTGGCAGAACAGATTCATGTCCACCTGCAGGAGAAATGCATTTGTGCATATTACTACAGTGGCAAAAATCAAGGTTCTGATTTCTGCAGCATAAACTCATCTGAAAAGCTTTAACGTGGGTTTTAGCTGTGCTCTTTCTTTCAGTGGCTGACAGTAGTGCAAGTTCTTTTGATGCCAGATTAAGGAGTAGAACTACTTCATGCTTGCTTTTGCAGTTCCAAGGGCATAAATGGTATCCTAATTTTAGTCAAATGAAAATGGAAATATATCAAGACAATATTGATCTAACTGGTACTTGCAGACTTGTTAACAGCACAGATTGAGAATTGACTTTCAGTAATTAATTGCTTGTAAGCAAAACTTCTTAAGGTGAGTAGGGACTTGCTCAGTGTGTTGGCAAGTGCTGTAATTTGAAAGACAAAAACATTCTGTTTGATACTGTTAGAAGTTTCATATTCATAGTTGGTATTAGTAGCTTAATAATATTGTCACTATTTCCAGATCAAGCAAGTTGTGAATGTCTTATTTTTCTTAATAAGGGATCATTAATATTATAGGCTTGTATTTTAATGTTTTACTGAAATTTTACCATTCCAGTCAGTATAAATTGTGTAAATAGCTTATCACACTAGTGTTGCCTGAATGATAACTTAGGGGAATCTGCTTCCTCTGTGAAAGATATAGAGTAGCTGTAACAATTGGAGAGATTCTGGTCTCCTTTCTTTTTATTCTTCTACCCCTATAGCTTAACTTCTAAAGCACTATGAAAGTTACTGTTAAAAATGTTTAAGATACTAGGGATAGAAATGCTAATGCTATTTTAACTATATTTAGCAGTCATCAAGTTGCTGGCCATGACTGGTTTTCTGTGTCTTGAACATGAACAGAAGCTTATCTATTACACTAGAGATAATCTGTTGACACTAATGAAATACACTTCAGTTGGTATAAACATAGTTTAAAGTGGAGGTTGTGCAGAATGCTGGCCTTATTTACAGAATTGACTTATAGTGACTGTGTCTGTTGCAGTATAAGTTCTGAAACACATTAAAGGAAGAAAAGTAGACATAGAAGAGTGCTGATTTTGTTTTGAGTGTCTCTGAACAACTGGTTTAAAAGGATTGTAACCCTGAATTTGTAATGAAGCTAGTTTGAGTAGGATGCTGCCTGCACAAAACCCCGACAGCACAACCTCTGCTTTATAGCTGCCTTTTGTATCATCTTTATGAATAAATATTAGAAGGTGTCAGACCCAACTGGCTGTTGTACAGGCAGTAAACGAACCTGTACTACAGGGATTTTGTTAAGCAAGGGCTTTCACTGCTGCTTTTGGCTCCCACTGCCAAAATAACTACCCCCAGTATAGTATCACAGAACTTTTTCTGCTCCTTGGTCATGAAGGGTTGATCTGATAAGAGCTGTTTTGCAGCATGGCTGGGAGGGAGAACCATGTCAGGCCACACTGGCTCTCATGCCGTGTTACCAGGAGAAAGGAGACTGAGGCACGTGCAGAGCTTTGAGATACAGGTGTGTTTGTGCATCCATCTGTACAGTGAGGTGTGTTAACAGAATTTCTTAGGGTGACACCACTGAAAGAGATAAGAACACACGGTTCTCTGCCATGCAGAGGACCAAAGTTATGACTGAACCTCGTCCAAGAAATAAAGCTGAGCTTGGCTGGCTACAAAAATGTCCACATGCAAATCAGAGCCCTATGTGTTCTGCAGAACTGCACAGTGTATCACCAAGCTGTGAAAACCAGTCCTTGTTCTCTGTATGTGAGAGAAAAACCAAGAGAGAATGGAACAGAGAGACTGAGGTGAAGCACCTTTGCATGTTCTTGTGGTGTTAACTGTGCTCTTGGCTGGACTGACATTGATAGGCAACATCAGAACATCTAGAACTTTGTGAACTGGTCATCAGAATAATTATGATCTGTCTTGAGCTGATCAGAACATTCAGAGTGACAAATCTAGTCCAATTTTAATTGTGTGCATTGCTTTTGAGTTCAAGGTTGATTTGATTCCTTGCTTGGCTACAGGTGCAGCACACAAAATTGAGCAATGACCTTGCATAGAAATGCGATAGCCCTGAGCCATTGGGTATTGAATTAACACACTTCCAGCACTGTCCAAACTTCTCAAGAAAGCTGCAATTATACAGACCTTTCTTTCTGTTTTTCTGTCTTTTTGTTTGTTTTTTCTCCATGTAAATTGTGTATTTGCCTTGTTGCAGAGTTAGTTACCATCTGGCTATATGCTGTCATCATTAATAGATACTTTTAAAGTTCTGGAGTGGCAGAAGTTAATCTTATCTCAAGTTAGCTTGGGAAATACTTGGAAGAGATTTCTGCAGTCAGAGCCCCAGTATTTATTCTGTTGTGACTGCATGTGCTGAATACTCCCACTTAATTCCTAAAGTAAATACTGTTTTTCAGCTTCTTAGCCAATAAATAATGAATGCACTGCTGTATTATCCCTAACTGGCACCTTTCAAATCTTGTCATGGTCTTTGTTCTCAAATAATCAAGAGTGGGCTGAAGCATGAATGTGGCTGTGTGTTTTGGGGAAGAAACAGAACAAAGTTGTTTTGAGGTGACTTCTTGGTCACTAATGCCTCTGTCAAAAAACCAAAGAAGTTAGAGGGTCTTAAGTTCTGTTTAAATGTCCATGATTTCACGACTCCTGCAGACAGGAAGTGACATACAAAGCTAAAAGTTCTCTGGAAAAATTGGAATTACCATTCCAACTGTGGTGTGACAAACCCACAGTGCTCAAAATCCATGTGGTTACATGGGAGGACAGCTGCTCTGCCAGGCAGGAGTGAAGCAGGGTTTGCTGGTAAGAATAAAGACTTTTGGCAGGGACTTTTGAGACCACAAGGGACTGAAAGTGCTCTCCTTCCATGAGGGTTTGTGTGTCTGGCCTTTGAGGTTTGTGGGTAAGTGTGGGTTTGTGGTGGTGCTGTTGTTGTTACCCCTTTCCCAGCACAGACGTTATTTTGCTCTCTAAGTAGGGAAACAATTTGCTGCCAGTACAAATCACTGATACATACATGGGCTGCCTTTTGGAACTACCTGAAACTTCGGGACAGTGCAGGTCAGTCCTGATATGGCAATGTTCATTTCTGCTCCACATATTCCTGAAAACTGATGCATGTAACAGGTGCAAAGTGCTGAGCCATATAATAGTTTTTCCCAGCTTCCACAGGAATGTATAAGACAAACTTTTAGGAGCTTGAGAACTCAGCATAACAAAAAATGCTCAAATTCCTACTGCTTCTAACAGTGACATGAATTCTTTCCATACAGGTTGTTTGAAGGTAGAAGTTCAGTGCAGCAGGTTATGTGGTTTTGTGAAAGTTTTGGGGAATATGCATATATATAGAAATATTTATGTATGAATTTTTAGCCCTACTACATTTTAAACTCCCCAGGAACTGTACAGTTCTACTTTCTTACATATTTTAATCTTCAAAGGGCCTTGCAAAAAATCTCCTCTGATTACATTCATTATATCTAAAACTTCATTTGAATTAATCAGAATAGAGGCTTCTGATCGCTTTCTTTAACTATTTTTTTCTATAACTGATTAGATGGACTGTTTTGTCTTCAAGTTAGCTGCTTTTTGATACCTGATTAAATAAGCTTGTATATATTTTTTCTTCCTCACAGAGATATTAATTCTTTTAATGTGAGAATTTCAAATTTGGAGATTGTTGAAGAAGCAAAGAATATTGAAGAAGCAAATCTGTCGTGTAGTTCATAATTACATGTTTTTTTTCTGATTGTTTTAATCATGAAGTCTGACACAGCCAAATGCTAGAACTGCTGAAAAACGTCAAGGAAAATGTAAAGAATGAAATAACCTAAGTTCTACACTTGTTGAGCTAAATACTAATATGAGAGGTGAATGAAGCATGGCTTTTATATTAAAATACCCTAACTTCATTAGTTGTCATAATATTCTCAATATCACTTTAACTTGGAAAGGTAATGTATCAGTGTAGTATTGTCAGCAGTAGTCTAACAAAAAACTTTAAAATAATTGCAGTTTTCTTAAATAAAATCTGTTTGACATGGCAGATAGATGTGATACATATTCTTATTTGTTTTTCTATTCATGCACTTTCCAAGCAATATGCACTGAAAAATACTTTCAAAGCAGGATCTTTTGTTCAAAGCTTGTATCTTAGTTACCCACTATGACTTTTAATTAAAGTTATTTTTTAACAAAACCCCAACTTGTGCTTGTTACTTGATATTTGCCGTTGCTTCCTGTAGTCTTTCTTTACACAGACAGAGAAGGGAGAAAAAGAAAGATGACCCAGAATTGCTGGTTCTGATGGATGCATTCAAGAGAGCAGAAATATTACAGAATACATTGCACAAATACACTTATCACAGACATGAAGAACATGGTTACTGTAAGGGTTACTATTTAAAGTTTAGAACTTTATTTTACTGATATAAAACCTGTAAAACCTTACCTCAGATATGTTAATCTGTTTCAAATACATAATAATATTTCATTGACATGAAGCTTATTGATATAAATATAAAAACACCTTTCAGCAAAACAAACAAAACACCAAAATGACAAAAGGAATTTGCTTCCCCCTCTCTTGAAGCTGAGCACAAAAGAACAAATTAGATGTTTTCTAAGGATTTAAAGAAATAATCTTTACATTACATATGCATTTTTTTCTATAAATAGAAGCGTACCTGTTTTATATACAATAATGTGTGGTTGCAGTTTTTGCTTCTGTTTTATATGGTCATACTGCTGCTCAAGTACGCTTACATCCATCTTGGTGAGCTTCTTACCACCATCTGAAACCTGTGGCTCTGAGCTATGAGTCACTGAAAAAATACCAGTCACATATTTGTAAGCCTTCACCATCTGTTCCAACAAGGAAGAGAGAGTCAGGCAGAAGCAGGACATTTCCTTCATTGTGCTGGCAAAAAAAAAAAGCTATTCAAGTATGAAGCATCTGAAATCTTCCTAAGTGAAGGAGTAACTTTCTTCCAAGCACGGTGACTTGTGTCAGGAGTTGCCTGGTCTGCACTGAAGCTGTGGATGTCACTCAGGTTGTTTTCATGCTGAGTGCCCGGAGCTCCTGCATACAAGAGTTCACGATCAGGGCTGCATAGCTGGATTTAATGTTTAGCTAAGGCTGGGAGCATATGAACCTTTGCCAAAAAAAACAGTGAAGTATAAACCCTCGTTGAACACAGCCAAGTGCAAAAAAGGCTGGGTGATGCTGATTTGTATAGCAATGCTAATTCTTAAAGGCATGCTGTTGTGGAGGCATCCTCAGGCCAGGAGCTCCATCTGGGAAATCTTCTTTTTTCCAGTGTATTTTGTGTCTCCTCCCTGCCCTCCCACCCTTCCTTAACTTTGTTACATTCTTGCTGCTGCTTTTTGGGGCAGTGAGGTGGGACAGGAGGATTTATTAAGCTTTCATGCTTGTGTGCTTATTGTTGCCTTTTAAATAATATGTTAAAAGTATTCAGGCCTGGATGCAGAGTAAAAGAGATATGGGTCAACAACACTTGGAATTGGGAGGCTGGAGACAGGAATGCCTTACTCTGACTCATTCAGGACTTCTGCTATTCTGTAGAATGAAATAAACTACAGAAATAATAGTTTTGTTAACGATAGCTGAGGAAATTAATAACGTGCATGGTAAGCTAAATTTTAAAACTTAATGAACTTTAAACAGTATTATCTCATAATGAGGCAAAAATTTGAAAAACTTGTGGCTTTTGACCATATAATGTAAAGTATAAAGCTTTGCTTGGACTGTTTACTGCAAGTTTTTGTCCCTGAAATATTTAAAAGAACTATTTCAAAACTAATTTGAGTAAACAGTCAGGGGTATTTCCTGAGAGCCACTTTCAATGCAAGAGGTTTTGTAACTAAAATATCATCCTCTACGGATAATTTACCTTTTGTGTGGCATAAACCAAGCAGAGAAATAAGGCTTGAAAGCCAAATTCTTGATGCAAGGGGCAGAGAATTGTCAGAATGGTTAACTAAAAAAAGCAGGCTAATGAAGCAGCATTGATTTTCCCTAAAGACAAAGAGGAAAGGAACTGGGGACAGCTCTGACACATCTCTCGCGTCTGGGGGAGTGGAGGCACCAAAGCAGCGTCCTGTGCATCACCCTGAGCAGAGACAGCCCTGCAGCAGCCCCAGGCACCCACCTGCACCCCACAGGGTCGGCACAGCCTCCAGGGGATGCTCGGAGATCCAGCTGGCTGCTCCCTGAGCTCCTTCCTGGGCGCAAGGCGGGAGCTGCTGTCCTTGGGGCGTGGTCCGGAGCAGCCGGGCCGGGGGCTCTGGGCACAGCAGCGGCAGGTTCCAATGGAACTGTGGGGACACGGGAGCCAGGCGGGCACTTGTCACAATGGACAGTGTGAGGTATGGCCAGAGGAAATAGCAGGGGGTTCCACGATGGTTTTTTTCCTGGTTTTGTGGGCTTCAAGTCCCATGATACACTTAGAACTGTGAATCTCCTGTGCTGGAAGTGTAGGGTTGGATGGGGCTGTGCAACATCTCCAGATGTGGTATCCTCCATCAAGCACAACAGAAGTCACAGCATCACAGAATACCCTGAGTTCTGAGGGACCAACAGGGATCATCAAGTCTGAAGTGAATGGTCCATTCAGGGATCAAACCCACAATCTTGGTGTTAGCACCATGCTCTAACCCACGGAGTTAAAGTCAGTGGAATTGTAGGGAAGATTAAGGGTTTGAATTTGCCTTGAGTGAAATAAAATGGTAATTTCTCTTAGAAATGGATAACTCCTATCACTTTGACTTTTATTTATCCATTGGTCTCTTTTCAAGATACCTTGTGAGGGGATGTTTTATTTTTCTGGCTGAGAAGAGTTTGTGTCTAGAAGGACATAAACCACAGCTGTTAGACTGGTAATAGCCACTCACTTGTGAAAACTTGCACAGGTTTGTGGTGCTGTTCTGGCACAAGAGAAGTTCGTAGAATTGTGGAATGTTAAGGGTTGAAAGGGACCTTAACAAACCATCTTGTCCCAACTCCCCCTGCCATGGGCTGGGACACTTCCCACTAGATAAGGTTGCTCAAGGAATTGTCCAACCTTTAACACTGCCAGGGTTGGGGAATCCACAGCCTCCCTGGACTACCTGTTCCAATATCTCACCAACCTCACAGTAAAGAATTTCTTCCTAATATCCAGCCTAAACTTCCCCTCCATCAATGTGTACCCATTGCTCCTTGTCCTGTCACTACAAATCCTGATAAAAGGTCCCTCTTGAGCTTCCCTGTAGGGTTCCTTCAGATACTGGAAGATTGCAATGAGGTCTCTGCACAACCTTCTCTTCACCAGGCAAGATGTTAAATCCTCTCTATAAAAATCAGTTGTGCTACTACAGTTACATCTGTGTAGTTGAAATGGTTGCATTCCCTTTGACCACACATGGTAAGAACAGAAAGATGTTACATTCTGTTAGGGAAGATGTGTTGTTAGATGGTATCAGGGAACTGAGTAATAAATTCCAAATTTTGTTTTCTAACAAAATACTAGGGGTAGTTGGGAAGCAACAATATGTTATTATAAAATTTATATATAAGATGCCATTTACTAAGACCCATTAAATAACAACACAAATGAGCAGAGGTTGTATTCATTGATTTTAAAAGTAATAAAGATATTAAAGATTATATAGTCAGAATCTTCCATGGCTAATAAAAGTAGTAGACCCTCAGCAGGTTGATCTGTGTAACTAGGAAGACTACTTTGCTATTTTAAGTTTTAGTCAAGTTTTTGACTGAGTTTTAGGTATTACNGTTGCATCATAAGTGATTGACTGAATCAGGCAGAAATCCTGCAGATCTTGGAAATCCCCTTGGAACATCTGTGTCTGCAGATGACAAGACTCTAAATATGCAGTGCACAGTGTTCTGGGAAGGCTCAGCAGGCTCACATGTGTAAGTCTGCTGTAGCTGACTTGTTAATTATTACTCCTGCCTTCCCAATATGCTTGTGCCTTACAGTTGTGTTACCTACTTCAGCTGCAGTCCTTTCCTGCCTTAGCCAGGTAGGGAACACTAAACAAAATACTCCATCAGACACTGTGGATACTCTTGAAGTTGG
The DNA here is from genome assembly GCA_013400315.1 of Bombycilla garrulus. NCBI lineage: Eukaryota > Metazoa > Chordata > Aves > Passeriformes > Bombycillidae > Bombycilla > Bombycilla garrulus. The sequence continues at coordinate 127,871 of VXBU01011676.1, forward strand.
CTTCTCTCTACTGCAGAAAAAGTACATAATATTGTTCTGATGTATCACGGCTTTGTTAGATCTACTTTGATACTCAGCTTTCAGCAGTCACAAACACCTGGTGCTCTCTAGCAAGCAGTGTCCCAATTGCCATGTTTGTCCAGTGTTCTGAGTTGTTGTCACATGGAGTCTGCCTCTGGACCTTCAGGCGGTTTGTTTATACATTGGGACAGGAGATTTAATTAACATCATTACAGTTCGAGCTGGCATTCAATACAAACGTTATTAATGGTCATAAAAGTTACCCAACCTTTTTAAAATTCCAGTCACACTGTTTGACTCTCTGACCTCCTGTGAAAGTGACTTGTGCAGCCTGCCTGTGTGTGGCAGGAGGAATTACTGGTATAGCATCCTTAAACCTGAAACACAGGCACTGTCTTCAGAGATGTGAGCTTCACCTCTCATTAGAAGAGCAGTTAATATGTAACAAGTTTGTATCTGATCAGAAATTATTATTAATTATTTGTGCTGTGCCATTCCCTTGGGATCATGGAAAAGTCAGCCTGCAAAGTCACATGGGTGGTTTATACAAGTCGCTCGCCTCCCAAGCAGTTGCACAGGTAAGCAGGAGAACCACAAACCAGGTAAAGGAGCCAGATGGCCAGTGAAACAAAGGGAATGAGTCCAGGTGGTACAGCAGAGCAGAGGAACTGCAAACAGGATTAGCTCAGTCAATCCCATGTACACTGCAGTTTGTTTGCTTTTCAGGGAAAACTTGTGAACAGAGTCTGTGTTAAAACTGGAAGAAACCTTTAAGATCAGCAAGTTAACCGTTCCCCAAGTTTTTTTTTTAATACTTCTGGGGATGGTGATTCCATCACTTCCCTGGGCAGCCTGTTTCAATGCTTTATAACCCTTTCCATGAAAAAATAATCCTAAAATTCAATCTGAACCTCTCCTGGTGCAATGCAAGGCCATTTCCTCTCATCCTGCCACTTGTTACCCAGAAGAGACCGACCCCCACCCCACTCCTCCTGTCAGCGAGTTGTAGAGAGTGAGAAGGTCTCCCTGGAGCTTCTTTTTCTCCAGGCTGAGCCCCCACAGCTCCATCAGCTGCTCCTCATCAGACTTGTGCTTCAGGCCCATTCTCAGCTCCGTTGCTCTTCTCTGGACACACTCCAGGAATGTCTTTCTTGTCGTGACAGGCCCAGAACTACTCACAGGATTTGAGATGTGGTTGAATCAGTCTCTAGACTTTCATCCTCATGGGTGAGTATGTGTGTTTGTGCAGGTACACTTTGCCATCAAGGCATGTCTCTGTGTCTGTGCATATACACACACACGTATATATAAATACAAGTGTGTGTGTTTTTGGGGGATAATTTTGAGCCAGGATATGATTAATAAAATGAATTGCAGCTCTAATCTGCATGACATCGGAAAGTACATGAGGATAATTGTGACTTTGATGTGTAGTGAGGTGGTGTAGCTAATCCTTATTATGCCACTGAGATAAACTTGAAATCAGATTACTCACAGGTTCTGTTTTTACACCATAGTGGAACAACTTCCTTTTAGGTATTGCCTGTTAGGTATTGCTAATAAATAAAAATAAATTCTTATTGTCATACATGCACACCATGTGATTTATTTTTAAATCAGTCAATCAGTTTTTAAATCGAGTTATCTGGAGCCCTGTACACTTTCCCAGCACACAGCAGGTGGCACTATTGGAGTGGCGTGACTGTGTTTGCCTGAGACTGAAACGTTAGAGATCTTCATTTGGGTTGCTCTAGGTTGTTGAGGAATATAAGCAGTCAAGCCATTTTCTAGCACTGGCACATATATCTCTGAACAGCACTATAGGCTCTGAAAATTTATTGCCATGATTAGGTTTGTGTCAAAAGTTGTTCTTTTTTAATGGAACAAATTCCTGATCAAAATACCATCTGAGTGGTTTTCACTTGATTATCCACTGAAGTCTGGAGTGCCCTATTTCCCTTCAGTCTTTTCTTTCATCACAATGGAACCAACTCTTCATTTCCTTGAGGCAAAAAACCAAAATTATTTGAGAGTACTTCACTGTCTAAAAGCTGTGGCTTTTAGAACCTGAAGTAGATGTCTACTGCCCTTGACCTTGGTTGCAAAATCTCATTTAAAAAGATGCAACTAATTTTATCTCATACTAATTAATTTGTGTGTAGTAAATTAGTTTTTTATTAAAATTTGTTTGGAGGACCTTTTAGGAATAATTGTTGATTTAAAGATAATTAAAAATGCTCATAAGAGTTAACTGACTAAATGCACTTCCTGTAACACTGGGTTTTACTGCACACCTGAGACTAAAGGTATATTATTCATGATATTTTTGTGCTGAATTATGGACATGTTCAGCACTATTCATGGAGGTTGAAAACACAAAATACAAACGTCTGTAGATTTTAACTGGCACTGAGAAGGAGAATCAAAGTTACTGTGATAATCCCCTTTCTCTAGCTTTCTATAGTGCTTTTAGAATTTTTATTTAAGTGCAGTCTTGAAGTGTAAGAAAGTGACTATTTTGTTGTTAGAAAATGTAATAACAAAAAGAAAGATAGAAACGAGGTGGCTGCTATTATTTGGATTCCAGACAGTATTAGTAGAATCAACAATAACTGTTTACTTTTTAGCGAGATTTTTGATAAGAGCACACACATTTCTATTGTCTGAAAGCACAGCCTTTAACATGCCCCAGTTATGGCGAGTCGTGAGTAGAGCACAGGACTTTCTGATGGTGCAAGATTATTTCTGGTGGTCTCTGTGTGTCCTTGCTAATGGGGTGAAGGATCATATGATGGAAGTTTTCAAAATGATCTTGAGATGTTTCCTCTTATCTGATCTTTCCTGTGCTTTCAGACCTAAAGGGTTCAAGAATGTCAAAGGAAGGGACCAGCTGTCCTTCAGGTCCCCCTGAAGGTTTGGTGAGCTTGGGTTGCATGTAGTCCATCTTCACATTTCCTTGATAGGATACTAATTACCCATTTTATTCCTTGTGTCTTTAGGTAAATATGATTAGGTAGTGTGTGTAGGTAGGCGTATACCAAATGTCTCTGACCTGCACTTTGCCTGGGTGTCTGAAGGCTTAAATCTAGCACACCAACTTAGCACTGAGCGTTTCATACCAAATGTCTTGTGCTTTAATGTTTTTCCCAAGAAAGGTTGGATCCTTGAGGTCCCTTCCAACCTGGTATCCTGTGATTCTATGATTTAGTACTCACTTATCTGGCTTTGCAGGTGTCAGGAGCTTGGTGCTGTTCAGTCTCCTTTGCAGAACTAGATTTTTTTTTTTCCTTTTTGTGGATGGCAAATGTCAAACAGAAGTTACTGTATTCCTGCATGTCAAATTCAGTTGTCATGCTCATGAGGAGTTAAATGCTTCTGTATGTGTTTTTTGTTCCTGACATAAGCAGCATTTAAAAACCTCTGTTTTTCTGTCTTGACTTGCTGAGGATTAAATCATATTCCTTTGGAGTGTTAGTTGCTACAAAAAGTAAAATAAAATGCTCAGATTTGCTGTGTTAGAAGGCTGCTCCTTCTGTTGGTTGTCTCCTGGGCAGATAACCAGCCTCCAAAGCCAGGGGTCAGGAATTGTTAATTTTACAGCTCTGCTGTCCTTGCCCACCAAGAACTGCTGAAGTTCCCTTTTAGAAGTGTCAATGTGCAGAGGCAAGCCTGGTTTATAATGGAACATATTTATCAGTTAGAGATTTAAAACAAATTAACTTCTGACATCTTCCCTCACAGCTCCCCTGGCCTCCTTCTATACCAACTACTTTCCTGACTGTTTCCTGTCCATGGGGTTATGAAGGCTACAGTTCTGGGAGGTGACAACAGCCTGTGGTTGTTTGTTCTCCCAGGAGACATTATAGGCATATAGGAATCTGCAGGAATTTCAAGCTGGGTCTAAAACAGATTGTATAAGCTCTGTAATTTTTCTGCCTTGATTTTTCCACCTAAAAACTACAGGATTTTTTACTCACTCTTGGTTGCAAGAAGATTTTTGGTCCTTGAAGGATGGTGCTGAAAAGAGCAAGGTTTGTCTCTTATTAGTTTCCAATTCAGGCATTGTTTGAGTAGGAATGGGTTTATCGTTTATCTTTGATTGCTTTTAATCAATAAGATGTATTTATCTGTAAGTAAAGTTAGATAAGAATCAAGTACAGCATGAAGGAGCTGGTTAATCTGTTGTTAATGAAAAGTTTTATCTGGATGACACCATGTTGCTTCTGAGATATTTGCTTTTTAAGCACTAGAACACAAACCACTTTGATATTCATCTTCAAGAACCTCTACTGGGTGCATAAGTTAACTTTAATAAGCCTTGCAAATGGCTGTAGTTAGGATAGTCCTCCAAAAAAGAAGGTTAAGTACTGTTACAATTGTGAGAATGAATGTGAACTTGAAGTCTGTGCAGAGGAGGAAAGTATCCTAAAAATAATTTGTTATTCAGAAGCATCCTTTACTCTGCTTCCCTGCAGAAATCTCATGAGAACTTTGTACACTTCATAATCACTGGTAGCCTAATTGAGTCAAGGAAATTACATCTGTAAAACTAGAGTATATAAAACCAGATACAATTCCACAGCGCCTGATTTGGTACCCACTGAAGTCAAAACATCTTCTGCTGAATTCAACAGAAGTGAAATTGGAAGATTTTATGTATATGATCAAATAAAAGCTGCAAATTGACCAATACCCATGAAACTGATTGTATTGTTGAGATTGTGTAGTTGAGCCATCATTTAAATTCTTTTCTTGTACTTCATTATTTGTGTGCTTGTGTGTGCTTTTATATGGAATCCTGCACCAGTTCCTCAGGAGTTCTCTGTAAAGAGCCTTAACTGGTTAATGCGGTACCACACCTGGCATATTGAATATGCACATGTCAAAAAATTAAATCAGCCAGTAAGTTTGTGGAATAATTACTATGCTTAAATAATCTACATTTTTAGTCTCTATGCAACAACTGTGCTCTGGGCTTCCTCTTGTGGAACTCATTCACCAGGATTTTGCTGGATCTTTGTATGTGCCTTCACAGAATCCCAGAGCAGGTCAGGTTAGAAGGGACCACACTGGGTCTCCTGGGCCAACACCCCTGGTCAGGGGTTGTCCAAAGGCACATTGCACAGAATTGTGTTCAGATGGTCCTGGAATGTCTCCAGTGAGGGAGAATCCACAACCACTCTGGGCACCCTGCTCAGCAACAGAGTTCTTCACATTCAGGTGTTCACATCACAGTCAGTGAAAAACCAGCCACCTCAATCCATTGCTTTTAAACATCAAATTCTTATTCTTACAGAGTGAATAATAAGACTTCCCATTGCATTTGGAGGTATGGACAAACATAATAAAGTACATACATAATATTACATATATAATGGGAAAAAAACAGGTTCACTTTCCCGGTAAATTTTAAAAGGTTTAATAAAAATACAACAGGAGACAGAAATAAAGCAGGTTCTTGGCATTCCACCAAGAGCACACCTGCTATCTTGGAGGTACCCCTTAAATACCTTTTCCANTAAAACTATGCCTAATTTTTACTGATAGCAGAAATTAAAACTGTATTTACACAGCAAAGCCATTTTACCATTATACATATAGCATTCATCTTAATACTTGCGAAAAGCCAATAATATAATATGTATTTATAATGCATAATATGTATTTATGTAATAGGTATGTTATGTATATTATGTATATACATAATACACAGAATATTTTATAAATAACGTAAGAGAACCACAAGATCACGTGCAAAAATAACTTCAACAGATAAGCACATATTTAGGGAGGGAAAGCTCTTTTGGTGTTATAATGCCATCTCAATAAAAAGAACAGAGACTTCATCTTTTAATTTATGAAACTGTGGTATTTTATATTCTCAGTAATTGGTTAAACATTGCTGGAGATTTTGTGATAAGAGCACTTGCAACACCAAGTAGAAAGGGAATGACCTTAAGAGCCTCGCCGTTATTGCGCTACTGTTCTAGCAGGTAGGCCTAGTGCTCAGGCTGAGATTATTTCTGTTTTTTAACATGATGTGTTGATGTGTTACTGTTGTGTTATTGGGGCTTAACATTGTAAACATCTCTCACCTCATTAGCGGCAGTACACGTGACTGGGGTTGCTTGGCAAAAAGGTTGGCTTGCATCTGACCCAGCTTAGTATGTTGAATGTTTCTGAGGCTAACGAAAGAGCCACAAGATTTCTTATTGAGAAAGGGATAATTGTGCAGACTTGTGCTTGTACTAACACGGGCTGCTGGGGTTTATTGCATATCATAACTTAAGTCTCTATTTGCAGTGCCTCTTACCTGTCCCTTTGCTTCTGCAGGGCCCACCTATGCTGATCCACCCGTGTGGAATAGCTGCTTGTGAAACACGGATAAACTTCTCAACTTGCCAGTTACAGTTGTAAACTGAGGTGCATGGGGAATACCTCCTCTGAAAACACGCGTGCCGAAACTCAAAACTGCCACTCTATTTATCCTCTAAAGTCTACGATTACACAATACAGCTAATGCATATTCATTTCCTAGTCCCACCTGCCCCCACTTTGTGCTAAAATAAGCTAAAAGTCCTTTTTGCGCTTGCGCCTCCCTAATTCAGGGGTTGTTGAGGGTCTTGGGTGAAGGCTTCAAAACTCTTCATCTCATTTGCACTTTCCAGCTCTGTCTCCAGAGCATGCACCTTAGCTCCTTGGTTGCATTCTAGACCTTGAGATTAGTTTTCACTGGTTCAGGGCTCTGGACTCATCACTTACCACCAGCAGCCCTGTACCCCTCACCCTGTGTTGCGAGTTCTGGCTCCTTTATTGCAAACCAGCTTTGCTCTCCTCCTGGTTTTTGCAAGCACAGTAAATGTCAAGCATTCCTCATTGTCTGGTCAGCTAATTCTGATGAACTATTCCTTAACTCTCAATTCCCCGTCTCATTTGGGGCTTAGAAACACTTGGCTGCCCTGTTACTTAAAATAACTAGTTAGGTGTGCAAAATCTACTTCTGGAAGGAGGAGGATTTTTGTTAGCTTTGTAGCTGCTCATGGGCTTCCTGTGAAGGTGTGAGTCCTTCCACATCCCATTAAATTATGTAGCCGGTATAAATCAGGTTAGCTGGACTGCTGTCAATACAGTCATCCTAATTTATAGCAAAGGTCTGGTCTATCTGCTCTCTAGCTTGGCATGTCTCAGTTGATGTGATGATAATGAAGCCTGGAATTTAGGCTATCACTGTTTTTGACGGAGTTCCCCTGTGCAAAGCTGAAGAGTGCAGTTAAATTTAAGTTCATATCAGGGCACAGCTGAGATCAGAGGCAGGTTTTGATACTGGAAGTGAGAATAAAAAGTGAAAAAACTCAGTACGTAGGAATGTGGAATACAGTTAATTTATGTTTTGCAATGAATTGATTAAAATGTGCAGTTGCAGTTAACAGTGGGGTAAGAAAAAATAGCTTTAATTGGCATCCTAGCTCTAACTGATCGAAACAGCCAGGGGCCTAGGAAAACATGGAAGTATTCCTTCACCATAGGGTCAGAAACTAGTTAATAGGAAAGGGGAATAAACTTGCTTTTCCCTTTACTCTGTTCCACGTGTCTTGAGTGATTAATCTGTGCTTTGCCTCAAGCTGTTAATCTGCAGTGGTGACATTTCAATTATAAACGGCATTTTGTCCATCCCCTCTGGAAATTCTGGATTTGTCAGTGCTAAAACATCACTAGTACATGAATGCAACTCCACTGATAAATGCACAGCTAAACCTTCTTTGCTTTCAGGAAACCTTTTTGGAGGCTATGGCAGTATCTGTGAGCATGAGTTTGAGTCCAAAAAGAACAACAGCAATGCACACTTTCCATACTCAAACAATAAATTTGAGACACTGCTGCCTTGATGAAAAAATGGGCAACAGAGTGCCTGGGTAAGGCATTGATTCTCCAAACTTCCTTACTCTCTTTTGAGAAACATGAACAGTGAAAGTAGCAACAAGAACATTCCCACTTTGTCCTTCACTGGATTCTCCTCCCACCTTGTCTTAGCCCCTTGTTCTTAATTAAGGAGATTGAAAATACAAGGGGGGTTATTCCAGCCTCAGCTTTTCTGTGCTGTTTAAGTCAATGATTTCTTGGTTTTTTGAGAGCATTCTGACCTGTTTGTTGAAGAATATAACTGATTATGTAACTCACAAGATTGCTTTTTTTTTTTTTTTAATTTATAAATTCTGGTTCCCTTTCCACAAGCCAACACCCCCTTTAAAACAATAAAATCCACTAATTTCTCTTTTTCAGAATTCATTCATCGTTCTTACATTCAGACTTACAGATTTCAGTTTCTCTTTGTTTTTTCAAATCTTTTGAAAATTGCAGCATTTCAAGCCTCAGCCTTTGAATCTGTTATTGATTATAGGGACTATGCAGCCAATGAAAGGGCTGAGCAAACCTCTCCTCTCTGGCTCACCAGCCATAATCTGCATTAATAAAAAACCCAGCCTCTGTGTGTTATTTGATCCCTTGTTTTGTGGTATAAATTACACTGAGGAAACAGTTCTTGGTAACATTTCAATAACATTGTTTCCTTCACAGCCTCTGGTTAAGTGAGACCTTTGTTCAGGACAGGTTCATCCACCAAGAGCTCTTCAGGGGCTGGCAAATTCCACCACTACCTGGTGGCTATTGTTCTGAATGTTGTTCTTCACAACAATAACTAGAAATATTGAAAGTATAAACCTATGGGTGTTAGGGCTTTGAGAAATCACTGCATATATTTTTGACAGAATTTCATAATATTTTATAATTAGAATCACAGAGTGTTCTGAGTTGGAAGAGGCCCACATGGATCACCAAGTCCAACCCTTAAGTGAATGGCGCATACAGGGAGCAGAGCCACAACCATGCTCTGACCAACTGAGCTATCTCAAATTAAGTGTTTGTACTGTAAAAATAGTTCAAGATCCTGGGCGTGCAAAACCTATTTGACTTCATTAAGTCTCTGCTGGTCTACTGCCTTGATTGTGGAATGGAAGTGTATTTTAGATGAACCTTGTTTTGATTAAGGAATACCACCTTGCTTGTCACAGGCAGATAATGCAAAACCCCAAAACCTCCCCAACCTTCCCAAGTGAAAAAAGGCAAACTAGAAAACAATACTTCAGCCTAAGTAACAATACTGTATTTTTAAATGGAATGCTGTGTGTTTTTGTGCTGTGTTTGATTAGTGTAATACCACAACAGGATATTGATTGCCGTAATGGGATATTGAAATTTAATAAATCCCTTGGAAATGTGGCTTGAGGTTGCCTGTTTTGATCTGGTGCTGGTTCCTGGATGGTTCCTGCATGGCAGCTCTGGTGTTCTCTCACTGGCCTGGGCGCTGCTGCTGGGGATCCCCATGTGTGGGTGCTGGTTTTCTGTGCTCAGCTGCCCCACGCACCCCCCGGCACAGTGTGACCCACCATCACATCATCCCACCATCCCATCATTGTCATCTCCAGCCCCTCAAGATCTGAACAAGGGTTTGTGACAAACTTTGCAGGTGGGTTTTTTTATTTTTTTTTTTTATTTTTTTTTATTTTTTTAGTTCCTAACCAGTAGCTGTAGCTGGACAGTTATTGTTAAGTGACTGCATTGTGAATTCTGTATGCTTGGCTAATTTGTGTTTTAAGGAAAAGGGAAGACAGTACCAAGATGAATAGGCTGGACAAGAGCCACCAAGAGTGAATTCAGCAGAACTGAGCAGTAACTGGGGGAAAAGTGACGCCTACTCAAAACGGACCCCAGGCTCAAATGTAGGGAAAAGTCACGTAATTTGTAATCACTGAAACCTGACGCCTTTGTTAAAATGTATACACAGTGTAAAGTTTTGATGACGTGTGCGCCAGCCTTTTGAGGATTACCGCCCAGCTCCCTACTTTGTGCAAACTGGAATGAAGGGAGAGCATCCTCTCGCCCCAGTGTGTGAATCGGGGCTGCGCAGCAGGGAACTGGCCCGCGTTCGGGACAATCCCAGAGCGGCATCACCCCACCGTGGCCTGGATCCAACACCACATCACCCCCCGAGCTCCTCCTGGCCTCTGTGTGCGAGGGATGGACCGCCTTTCCCGCTCCCTGCTCCCTGAGCACTCATTAACCGCGGTGCTGCCGCTCCGCTGGGCCGGGCCGGCGGCTCCTGCCCGGGGAGGCCGGGCCAGCAGAGCCACCCCCTTCCCGGTCCCTGCCCCGGCTCCCGGGCGAGGGACGTGCCGTGCCGCGCCATGGCCGCTCCTTGCTACCTGGGCTGGGATTTCAGCACGCAGCAGGTACCGCGCCACCTCCCCCGCCCCTCCCCTCCCTCCGCTCCCCTCCCTCCGCTCCCCTCCCTGGGCCGGGCGGCGGGGCCGGGACCGCCCTGGCTGCTGCGCTGCCCGGGGCGGCTCCGGACGCGGGCCCGGGTAACGGAGTCTGTCTGTCCCGGCGGGATGCGGCGGATGAGCTCGGCGCTCCCTGCCGCCACCGCGGCCGCCGAGCAACATCGGGGCCAGGCCTTCCTTCTTTCGGCCGCTTCCGTCCCCTCCCTGCGCCTTCCGTCCCCACTCTCCTCCTCCTCGCCGTGCGGGGCTGCTGGCGGTCCCCGGCCCGGCCGGGGCTCCGGGAAGCGGTGCGGTGCTCCCTGCCCGGCGCTCGCAGCCGCTGCAGCTCGGCGCGGCTGATGCCGGATCACTCACGGAATCGCACCATCCTTGGGCTGGATTGCCCGGAGAGCTTGTGCAGTCTCTGTCACCGGTGATAGTCAATAGATGCCTACACAGAATCATGTGCCGTATGCTTAGGGACGAACCTCCTAAAGCAGGGAGTTTGGACCGAACGATCCACTGCGGCCCCTCCACCCTGACCGATTCTGTGAGTCTGTGGAAGGGACCTCCAGTTCAAACTGGAGATCATCCAGTTCAAACCTCCTGCCAAGGCAGGGTCACCTGGAGCAAGTAACACATTAATTTGTCCAGGCGGGTTTGGAATGTCTCCAGAAAGGGAGATTCCATGTCCTCCCTGGGCATCCTGTTCCATTCCTCTGCCACACGCAATGTAACAAAGTTCTTCCTCATTTTGAAACAGAACTTCTTGTGTTTTGTAATAATTCCGAGCGATTTATGTGTTTTAAGATGTCCATGGCCTGCACACAGTGCATGTACCTGCTTGTTCTCATATCCCCTTCACCTTCATCCCTTTCTGTTTGCCCTATCTGAAGCAATGGGTTGCACGTCCGAATGTGTCCTGCTTCCCCATAATGCTAGGGATGGGTAAAATCCTGGAGAGGAGTATGGGAGAACGGATTGTAAGAGAATAGGGATAGTACTGCAGGCAATCTTGATGAGTTGCAGCTGAACTAATTACTAAAGAGTGGAAATAGCCTTGCCCTTAATAGGTACCGGCTATGCCCAGTAAGGATGGGTGTGATTAAAGAGTGAGTTAGCTAGGTGAAGTTAGTTGTAGTTTGCTGCTGGTGCTGGGAGGAGGACGGGGTAGGCTTGTCAGAGGAAAAGGAGTCAGTGTTGTGTGGAGCTGCCCATGGGATGTTTGCAGAGGAAAGTATGAAAATTTTACTGTAGGATTAAAAAAAAAGGGGTTTGTGTCCTAATAGTCCACTATCTTTTGCTGCCCCGTGGTTGGAACCAGCACTGACAGCAGAGGAGTGCTGTGGCCTTTCTCTACATTTAGGCTGCATAAAGACCCTTCTGCCTGGTGCCGTAGGAGCTGGGACTTGCACACAAACCCAGTTTCCCAGTGTCCTTTTGTGGATTGGGACTGTGAACCTGGATGCTCAGACTTCTGCTTGAAATTTGTATTTGTTGACACAATATTGCTGCACTGCAAATAGAAACTCTGCCCAAGTTGTGCAGAGGCCTGAATATGTTGAAAATAGGTGTTTGAGCATAAATCACCATTATGGTTGTGCTGAACTTTGGGAGTTTGAAAAGAGACATCCAAGTTAGGTTGATCAAGTGTTTTTATGGGGACTTGCTGCAAGCAGAGAGCCAATTAGGCTGCAGTGGCTCAGAGCGATTTTTGAGCTAGTGCAGGTTGGTAACGAGTTGTGCCGGGGCATACATAATGGCTCTACACTACTATGGTGAAAATGGGGATGGCTTTGTTATTTGAATGCATCTCCTGGAGATGACAGTCTTTGCAGGTGGTTTTTTTTTTTTTTTGATCAGTTCCTTTAGCAGCAGGTTGCACTCTCCCCCTGGTTGAAATAGGTGCAGAATATGAGCTTCCTTCTTGCTTTTTTTTTTTCTCAGCTCTTACTGTCTTTCTTTAGAACTGGGTGAATTGAAATGAAGATAGATGAGGAAAGGTTATGGTACCCTTCTAATTTGCGCCTACAAGAAGGCTCAGCTTCATGGAGTTGGTGGTGTTGCTTTCTGTTGCAGTAGCTCAAAATACGCTTATGTAATGCCCTCTGAGCTTTGCCAAATGGGCAGAGTTTGATTTGCTTACCATCTGGGGGCCAGGAAAGGTATTCAAGGTATCCTAAAGAGCCTTTTAAGATGAGGCAAAAAAGAAGGTGTATGACATCTTTAAGATACTGTATTCTTTGGAGGAACTGGAAAAACTGGCTACTGTGTTGCAAGCTATGAACCTGTTGATGTTTGCTGTTCTTTAGCACCAGCCTGTAGCCTGATCTTGTGTATTACAGGAGAAAGAAAATACAAACAAACAAACCCACGTGTTGTTGAAAAGGCAACATGCTGGAAATTCACATAATAGCTTGTTTCATGTAAAATTATGCCCTACTTTCAGTGAGTTGTATGGATTGGGGTGATTTTTTTTTTTTCATTTTGTCTGTGGGAATTAAATTATTATAAATGAGTTATCAGTGCTATTCAATTATTGCTAGATTTTGTTAACTTCCTGTTTTATATCTTCTAGTTGAAAGTCATTGCTATTGATGAACAGCTGAGGGTCATTTATGAGGATAATGTTCATTTTGATAAGGACCTTCCGGAATTTAAGTAAGGCTCTTTATGTTTTATATTTTACTTGGATAATGTAATTTAAAGCTTTGGAGATTGGGGTGAGGGGGTCTGTAGCTCTTTATGGTCTCACTGATGCGTATGGAGGCACAGGAAAAGTCGTGCCATGTTCATGTTTCCCACTCTGCAAGGGTAGTATGTGTTCTTGCCTTCCTTGAATGTAATTATAACAGGAGCTCCCAATAGGAAGTAAATTAAGAAAATACACCCCAAAGTATAATATGTAAATAAATAATTATTTTTCTTTTGGGACTTCAGACTTGTGAACGTGACTGGGTGGGATGCTCTCAGAACAGCATGGAAATTGCATGAGGGGAACATCTAAAAGACACGTGGAGATAAAATCAATTGTTAAGATGTAGGATGGCAGTGTTTTCTTACTTAAACAACAGACTAGCATTGACAAATGTCATCCTCTAGTCACAGGTTTCAGTAAAACATTTATTTACTTACTTTAACAGTGAAAATGGAACCTCGTCTTTGAGGTTCAAGTCACTAATTGTGACAGAAATAACTATGAATTACCTGGAGCCAGTGAGCAATATCAGCAATAGATTCTATCACAGATCTTACTTCAGGATCAGGGCCTTTCCTTGAAAAATCACTTACTTTGCAATTGGGGTTTTCACGTTTCAAACACCAATCCTTGCTCTTAAGTTAAAAGCATTGCAATTTCTTTGTTCATTAATAAACCTGAAGAACTCTGCTTGGCAGGGGAAAAAAATGCTGAATTTACCAAGAGAAAATCCTGTTTTTCTGCAGGACTCAAGGTGGAGTCTATATTCACAGTGACAGGCTGACAGTCACTTCACCAGTGCTTATGTGGGTCAAGGTATGAACAAACTTTGTGGATCAGCTTTTTCCTTGCTGTTACAGAAATGAAAGTTTATTGTGAACAGTTGTGGAACCCATCACTCAAACCAACATAGTTTTTTTGCTTACATTTTGTTTCTTTGGAGTTGTTCTGTGTCTTTGGTATGCAAATAGTAATGCTATCAACAAACATAGTAGAAATTGCTAACATTTTGATGGGGTTTTTTTTTATTTGTTTCTTCACTCTCTAATAGTACAACATTCTATATTTGATAAATTCCTTCCTGACTTTCCTTCATTTGAAGAACAAGACTTTTTTTTTTCCCCTCAAACACAAATGGGGCAGCTGTCACTTGGCCTTGTTTAAATCTGTGTTTTTGTAGCACTCAGGTTACTTAAACTATTTTGTTTAGGATAAACTTTGCTTACCAATTGATGTTGCAATTGGTAAGTGGTCGAAGGGCATTTTATTCACTGGTTCCCAGTAACTTTGACTAATGTTTATTTTGAAGTACAGCATTTTTCTATTTTAAAATAAGGCCTTCCTTACTTCTGTGCAGATTCTGCAACACTCAAAACGGTGCTATGTAAATTTGTCTTACTAGAGGGATTTGAATAGTTAAAATATTTGAAAGGTCACAGAACCCACAGTTGGTGATCCACAGTAGCTGGCAAAGGTTTGGCAAGTTTGCTTGCAGAGGAACTGTTGTAATTATTAAATTAATAATATGATATAGGTGTGTATGATGTTTCTTTGGAAGTCTTGCAGGGGTCCTTTTTTCAAGAGTCTGGGAAATGCTGATTTAAATTCAAATATTTAAAGATAGATGAATTTTTGGTTTTGAACTTCAGGGAAATGTGTCAAGATCAAAATTTACCTAGGTGCTTGAAGTGTTAAAATCACTTGAATTATCCTTCTATTAAAGAATCTGTGGATTTGTTGACATTGGGGGCACTGGTATTTGGTTTACCCAATGTCTTGTAGGATGGGGTGAAGGGTGTACCCTATTAAGATTTCACAGATTTTCAGAAGTAAGACTAGAAAAAGATAATCTTACTTCGTGTCTAGCACTCTTAAAATGCTTTTTAATGAATTGGAATTCCTTAATTTTTGCATCTTATCTAGGATTCAAAGAATGGATCTTTGTGATTCAGCTTCTTTTAAGATCTTATTTTTCCCCTGTGTGACTCAACTTTTCTTTTATGGACTCTCACTTAATACATTAATTTATGCAGATTTTTGAGAAGTCCGTAGTCATTAGCTAATTTTTCATTATCTGCCAATGAACTCTTGTCAGTGATGCCACGAATTTACTGTTTAATTCCAGATTGTGACTATGCATAATTTGATAGCTCGTTACTGTCATTCTTGATTCTGTTTGTTGTTGTAGGCTCTGGATATGATCTTGGCAAAGATGAAGTCTTCAGGCTTTAACTTCTCTCAAGTCAGAGCTTTGTCTGGTGCTGGCCAGGTTAGTTTATACAGAAAAGTTCAATTTTACTCTATTTCTTTGATAACGTGTAAGGTAAAGTGATAAATTTAAACGATTCTATGGCAGAAGACTGTAATGGCATAAAATAAGGTCTGAACTTCTACGTAAGCATCCACAGGCATTCCTCAGGGGAACCGGACACCTGCAGCACACAGAGGAATCACTAGAAGATGGTGGGAGTGGAAGATGAGGTTTGCAGTGAAATTGTGCAATTGTTTAGCTCAGCGTAGTGTAGAACTGCTTGGCTTCATGTTGTTTTAATTCTTTGTTCATTCTGAATTCCAGTAGATCCAGGTGCTTGTGGGAAATGGGGTAGAAAAAACAGCAAGGAGCACAGTTTGCTAAAAGCACAGTAACATCCCCCTGAGCAGTTTTTTGTTTGCTAGGACAGGGATCTGCACAGAAACAACAAAACCCAAATGATGCAGAAATGAAAAAAATACTGCCATGATTTAGCCTGTAGTGCATAATGCCTTTTTTTTTTTTTTTTTTTGAGATTTGTAAAACCCACCCTGACATTTAGTCAGCCAGTCTCTTCCTAGTACTCAAAGGAATCAACCACTTTTATAACTTTCACAGATGATATTCAGGGTGAGGACAGCACCAAAGCAATAGCTAAATCTGACATGTGATATTTGGATTATTCATCTTGATGTATCTGGGACTAATTAATCAAAGCCCTTGCATTTATCTCTGTGTTTCATTGATTGCAGTTGAAAGTCTGAGAAAAGTGTCTGGAAATCAAAACTGGTATCAAGGTTCTGTTGTGAGTTCTTCAGTGGAGCTAAAGTTGGGGACTACCAAGTATCCCCACCTTACTCAAGTGAAAAAAGGGGATGTATTTCCAGATTGCCCATATTCCCTTTATTTTGCCCCACTCCAGCAAGGGGGGGCAGGCTTGTAACTGAAGGATCAGGGGGCTGTGCTGAAATCTTGACTCTGGAGCCCTGGCTACTGCTTGAAGAGCCCTCAAACAAATATATCTAATGCCATTAGCAGTACAATAATTGTTCCTACTAGAAAATTCTGTTCAAAATAATGTCTTGGTTTAGTGTCTACTTTGCTCAGTCTTAAATAAGGGTTTGTTTTTATGAGACCCTTGATTTGAAATGGGCCATTTTCTGGTCCTAGTTTGGAGAGAGCTCTTTTGTTCCTTAGAGTGTAAGATCAGGATACGAGCTTTGAAGCTTGGGATGGCATCTCCAACTCCTGTTTCTGTATTTCCTACAGCAACATGGAAGTGTGTACTGGAAAAAAGGAAGCATCGAGATTTTAAAGAATGTATCATCTGATCTGCCTTTACATCAATCACTAAAGGTAAGGTGCACAAAAGCTCTGAAGAGAGGGCTACACTGTCCTTTCTGATCCTTACACATTGCATTTCTTCCTCTTGTTTGGCTGGGCTGCAAGCCCCTGCAGCATAAATGAAATATAGTAGTTATTCCTTCAGCTGCTGGGCTTTTGACGTTTCATTTTCTCCTGAATGACAGTATGTTCTGCTTTAAAAGCTTACAGGTGCCAGTGGGTGTCCCAGAATATTTCTGTGTCAGAGTAACAGCCTCTTTGTTTTTTTTTTTTCCTTCTGGAAAGTGTAATATTTTTGTAAATAATATTTAAATATTTTATGTTTTCATTATACTTATATTAACAAAAAAATATGACAAAAAGACTGCTGTACCCGAGTTTCCTTGCAGGATGTGCAAGTGATTTCATAAGAAAATCTATCTATTTTAAAAAGACCAGTTTACGCTTAGCTCTGAAAGAATATAAATGCAATGTTGTGAGGACTTAAAATCCGAACCAAGTACCTTGTTGAACCTCAACATTTTGTGTGTTGAGCTTTGAACACAGACTTGGTAAGCTTTTATTTAAAATTAAAAATTGGGAGGACTTAGCTTACCTCTGGAAGACCCTTCTTGCCTTACTTTGGGGTCAGGACACACAGATATATGTTGAAAGGAAGACTTTTGTGTAATTGATGTGCTAAATCATTAGTTTTGTAACTATCTCATTGTGCAAGACTCATGGAAATGGCATTCAAATGCTGGAATAAATGGTGTACTAAGCCTTGATTGTATTTCCAGGTGGTTATACCATGCATTAAAGAGAAATGTGTTAGTAGAGCTGTGGGAAGATAATCTTCTACTTTGCAGAGGAGTTCTAAAAAGGGCTGGGGTTTTGGCTACCAGAGAATGTACTGAGATGTTGTGCTGCAGAGTGTGTGAGGTAGCAGCACAAAAAGAATGTTGCTTCCCTTTGATGCAAAATTTGAGTTGAACTTTTCATCGCTGGCCAACATTGTGCCCAATATCTGTTCTGCAATTGCTGAGAGAAGGGCAGAAGGCACATCAGAGAGCTGAGCTGTGAGCTGATACCTATAGCTGCTGTATTTTTATTACTCTAGCAGGGACTTCTCAGAGATCAGACTTCCTAATAAAGGGTGTCTTTCATTACAGGGCTGTTTTTCAATCAGTAACAGTCCCATCTGGATGGATTCCAGCACAGCCTCCCAGTGCAGAGCGCTGGAGAAAGCTGTGGGAGGACCTCAGCACCTGGCAAGTGTCACTGGCTCCCGGGCCTATGAGGTAAGGAATGGATGGGGAGAAAGTTCCCAACAAAATCCTGTGACAGAAACAATTCTGTCGTCACAAGGAACTGCAGCAGGTAACCATCAGCTATGAAAGACAGAGCTTCCGAAAGAAAGCAACTTTGACTATATTATATTTGCATTAGTATCACAAAGGAAGATGCAGAAATTTAACAGTGAAATGAACCAAACACTGGAAATTTTGCTGCCGGAGCCAGTTGGAGTGGGAATTTGGCCAGTGGTTCCCAAATGCAGTGTTTGGTGGCTGTGCTTGAAGTCTCAGGGCCTGGTTGCCCCCTGGGAGATCTTGTGTAGCCACATTTCTATTGGGATGGAGACCCAGTTTGTGTTATGGGTTTATTTAGGGTAAATCCATCCACCTATTTCTGGATCATGCTCCAGGTTACTTCTGCAATTAAAAGATTGGCCTTTTAATATTCCCTGGAGGCTAGCAAGCAGCTGTTAACCCAGGAGAAGTGTTTCAGAGGTTTGGGACACTGTCAGAGGTACATGTCACCTGTCTCCTCTTCCTGACTCTTCCCTCCTTGTAACTGTGACAAGGAGTTGTGTAGTGGGAGCAGGGCTGCCCTCCAGGCACCTCAGCACTGGCTACTCATACTCTTGGTTCAACAGAATAAGGCTTTAACGTCCCAAACTGATGTTTCTGTTTATGAATCATCATGCAAGGTTTATGGCCAATGTTGAAACCAGACTGTGCAGCACTAACAGTTTATTTTTTACTTGTTAAATGTTAAGGTCTCAGTGTTAGAAGTGTTTTTGATTATATATATGACATAAACATGGATGAAAAATAAATATTCTTATAGCTATTTTTTAGCCTGTGCTGGAATTTCTGCCTTGAGTATGAAACTTCCTGCTTTAATTTCAATACACCTGCCTCACAGGTAGGTACCTAGATTGTGTAGCTTAAACATTTTCAGGGATTTGAAGGCAGCATTTGAATTGTGCTGGTTCCTGTACACAGAATAAGTGTGATTCATTCCATTGAACTGTCATTTCTGAAATGTAAATTATGGATAGTAATGCTTTTCCACATGCCTTTTTTTCAAAAGGTGAACAAAATTCTCATAATGAGTCTATGTGTTATACCCTTTTTAGTGCAGATTGCCTGCTGTGCACTGACTCTCATCATGCATCAGGCAAATTAAATATCCGAAGTGCAATGTTCTGAACTCATTACACAGAGTTAATGATTATTGACTCCATTTAGGGTTTGTGTTTCTAAGCATTTGCATTTTTTTTCCTCAGCGTTTTACAGGAAACCAGATAGCAAAGATTTACAGCCAGAATCCTGAGGTCTACAAGGAAACTGAGGTTGGCTTAATTTTAATTCCCTTATTATAAAATGTGGTTGAAAATCTCTTAAAATTAGTTTTTTGCAGTTATTTTTACAGGCCTTTTTGCTAAAGATTATTCTGATTCTTGGTTGAATTTAAGATGAAAATTGATATTTTCATTATTTTTTTTTTATTTTGTTAAATTATTAGTAGCCCGGCAGATAAAAATCAGGCATCAGTTCTACTTTGAGTGTTATATTTCTCAAGCTGCTGAATAGAGCTTTAAACTGAAGTTGTTGGGGGAGGAGAACCTTGGGCCATCCCATTCTGGTGCCAATGCCAGGAGGAGATAGCCAGAACCTAGAGAGGGTGATGGTGGGGAATAAACAGGAGTTAGAGGGTTATGATCCTTTTGGCATCATGGAGACGTGGTGGGATGCCTCCTGGAGTGTTGGAATGGAAGGGCACAGGCTCTCCTAAGATGATTAATATTCAAGGATCACCTCCTCCAAGCTCTGAAGTGATGCATCCCAACTAAAATTGTCAGGCAAAAACATCAGGATGCCTGTGTGGATGAGCAAGTTGCTCCTGGACCAACTCAAACACAAAAAGGAAGCCTACAGAAGGTGGAAATAAAGGCGGTAGCCTGGCAGGAATGCAGAGAGGCTGTCTGAGCAGTCAGGGATCAGGTTAGGGAAACTAAAACTCTGACAAAATTAAATCTGGCCAGGGACATCAAGGGCAACAAGAAAAGCGTTTATGCATCAGTGATAAAAGGAAGAATTTGAAAAATGTAGGCCCTCTCCAAAAGGAGATGGGAGACCTGGTTACCCAGGCTGTGAAGAAGGCCAGGTACTCAATGGCTTTTTTGCCTTGACCTTCACTGGCAAGAGTTCCACCTGAGTCACAACAGGAGGAATTAGAGACTGGGACAATGAAGAACCACCCAGTGTAGGAGAAGATCAAGTTCAAGACCATCTAAGGAACCTGAAGCTGCACAAGTCCATGGGACCTGATGAGCTATTTTACTATCAATCATATTTGAAAAGTTGTGATAGTCTGAAGTTCCCACTGACTGGAAAAGGAGAAACATAGACCCATTTTTACCAAGGGAAGTAAGGAAGACCTGTTTTTTTTTCCATTACTTCAGTTCTTAACACTAATAATTTTTTTTTTCAAACCTCAACCCTGTATGAAGCAGTTCATTTCATGAGAAAGTGAGTTGCAAAGTTAACACTGTATTTTGCTGGAGAATGCTTAATTTTTTTCCTTCTGTTCTTTTACATTCTCATTGTAACTAGTAAGGTAAGATGAAATGGAACACTGATACGGTCTGATCATAAGCTTAAGACTAAATTTAGAGAGAGATATGTTAAAGGAGGGAAGTGGGTCTCAGTGGAGCTCAGAACAGCTCACACAAATTTCAGACTTTGAGGGCTGTTTGAACTGATGACAACTTTTAGCAATAAAGCTTATGCACAATGTGTTCAAGCACAAAATACCTCTGTGCCTGAGCTGCTCTTGAGGACCCTCAAGGAGCACTTACTTGGCAGTCTCAATGACATGTGGAAGGTGGATGTTTTTGCTTCTGTAGGTCAGCTTGCTAAACTGGCTGGCTGATTCACAGTTTAACTTCATCCTTTTTTTCCTTCCATTTCAGGCAGCTAGTGCCCACTGGGGCACCACAGAAGGTAGGCCTTTGTTATCTGAGCACAATGTGATATATTCTTGGGGAGAGATGCATGAAGAGCGAGTGCATCATTAAATTTCCTGGCCATTACAACCACCTCTCAGAGCTCTGGCTACAGGCTGCCCTTGAATGCTTGTGTGAAGCAGTGGTTTTGTGATCATTAATAAAAGACTTCTTATTTCTGGCTCACTCCACCAGTAGATGTTTGATTCTGTTTAGTTATTGAGTGACAGCCATATTTCCTCTGAGCAAGTCTCGGCACAGAATGAGGAATTTGTCTGTTTTTGTGCCAGCTTCTTGGGTACAGACAGCACTTGATCATGCAGAAAGCCTAGTGGTGGCTGGTTAACTTGGTAGCTCCCACAGCACATGTGAAAAGGAAGCAGGTCCATGGTGGATCCATGTCTTGTGTAATATGGGGCATTTTTTGACCAGCCCTACAGCTGCATTTCATGCAGTTGAAGCATGCCCTGAGGAAGAAGAGCTGCAGGCAGTGGCTCAGTTCAAAGCTGATTATTACCAGCTCCTGGGGTCTCAGGTGAAGGGAAGGCAAGGGGTCACACAGAAGTGCTAAAGGTGCTTGCAGAGCTTTGCCAGAGTTTCTAAAAGCTTACAGACCTGTGCTGTGGGTGGGGCAGAGTATGCTTCTGAGCATGTCCCCTGTCATCAAGACACAGATGTTTTTTGTGTGGGGCTTTTTGTGGAATTTTTTTTTCTTAGAAAGTGTTTTTCTTTGAAAATGAGATTCTGTGATAAAGTGAAATTGTGAATTCATGCTAACACAGAGTATGCTAACGTACTAGGTGTGTTTTGCATGTTTCTGAAGGCAGAGCTATTAACAGCTTTTATCATGGGGTTACTTTTAGATAGATATGTGCCGTATTACTGCAGTGGTCAGAACTGAGTAATTCTTCTAGGTGTATTTTTGTGTGCTTTCTGGGCCTAACCTTAGGCATCTATTAACATTTGCTGCTTCCAATTACTTAATTTGTGTTCCACTTACTTTCTTTGAAGTGAATACTGGTGTGACTTACTATTTCTCACTTTTTTTTTCCAGAGAATCTCTTTGGTCAGTAGCTTTGCAGCTTCCCTCTTCCTAGGAACTTATGCACCCATTGATTACAGTGATGGTAAGAGTTGGCTTTTTTTCATAGTAACAGTTGAACAAGGAAATTATCCTTCCTATCCCCACATTACATAGATGGGGGACAGGGTTTCTGGTATTTTTCTTCAATCTTTAAATTTTAATGACAAGTATGTTAGGTTTTTAGCTAAGTTGCTCCTTTCAGTTTGTTTGCTATGCTCATCTGTCCCCATCATACTGATTCACACTTCTGTTTAATGGATCCACAGAAAAGATTTTAAAATGTAATTATAGCTTTTTTCATGCTTTTGTGGTGTATAAAGGAGCACTCCTTTATGAAGATCTTTTAGAGGCATCAGAATGTTGTGGAATCTTAAACTAAAGTTTGGAGTTCTGATATTTGTTCTTTGGTTTTGCTGGCTTAGCTCAGATGTGCACAGAATGTGAACATGATGCATATTGTGATGATTTTTTTCCCCCACCCAACTGGAGTATGGATCTACAACAGAAGTATATTTTCAAAATGAAGCAGGAAAAAAGGCATAAATAAAGCAAAATGTACTAAACCTAGCTAAAAAAAAAATCTTCCATCTCTCCCCAGTCATCATAATGAAGACAAAAAAGTGACAAGACCACTGTTTCTTTTCTGTTGTGTGTTATCTCAGTTATCCAGCTTTTAAATGGCAATTACAAAGGAAAGCATTTTCCTGGGAGTTCTGCTGTTATTTCTAAATAGCATTTCTGATTTCTGCTCTGAAACTAAGAGAAGATGTATTTCAGAGCTGAAAGGTTAGATAGCAAGGCTCTCTAAGGAATTTTTGCATTATGGAGGTGTGGTTGACACCCATGTGTTAAGACCAATTCTTTTTTTTTTTCTTCTTTGTTATTCCATCAAATCTTGCAGGGAAAGACAAGACACCTCAATTTTAGCTAAAGGACAACTTACTTGCTATCAGAGCTTCCAGTTATACTCGAGACCTCAAATGGCAAGGCAGTCCATGCTTATTTCATAACACTTGTGAGATAATTATATCTGTTTTCTGGTCCTGTTCTTTTAGCCAAGTGTTTCACAGCTGGATTTTATTTTTTTTTTTTGTGTCTTATTGGCCACAATAACTCCTTGGAGATTTGCACTTTTCTCCTCAGCAGGTCCAAATACTGAGCACTTGAGCTGCTCAGCCATCTACTGTATTTCAAAGACAGACAGTGAGATACCTAGGTGATTTTTTCTGAGAAAGAAACACATTGTTGTTTTTTATGACAGTAAGGTGTTAATTTTGATTCAAATGTTTAAAATTATAAGCATCAAAAATATTTCCAGCTTGGGTTTGTTTTTGTACTTTTTGATAATGTTACTTTTTCTGCTTGGGAGCAAATGGAGAGAAGTCTTGTTTCTTCAATTTCAGAACATGAAAATTTGTTGGAAAACAAAATATTTTAAAGTAAAAGAAATTAAAATTTCCTTAATTGGCAATTTTTTCTTAGGAAATGAGTCACATTTTTCAAACAGCTCCAGGAGAGCCTGTTCTGCCATGCCCATGGATATTTACGGAACCTGAATAAATGTTGTGTTGTTCAGAGCATGTAAGATTATTAAATGTTTGTGTGAAAAAAGATAAGAGAACTAAGCTGCATGTCACAGTTCTCTTTATAAGACAAAAGATTTTTTGGTATTGTAAGCTATATTTTGCCTCATTCGTTCCTTTCCTCTGTTAGTATAATGAAACAGAATTCTAATTCTAGTAATGAAGTATAAGTATAGTGGATGCAGTAGTTATTTGGACGCAGCTGAAAAACTTTTCCTTGTCATTTACAATTTCTTGCAATTCACTTGATCTTTTACTTAGCACCTGTGTATTGTAGTTTAAAATGCATCTCTCAAAATAATAATCAGATAATAGACCTGTTCTTCATTTCTGCAGGTTTAACTTCAGGTCATATTGTCTTTAAAAGACCCTGTCAAATTGTTTAGCTCTACACAATAACTTATCTCTCTAAATTTGCAGGTTATTGTGGGAAATGTGCTATTCAGTTTCAGGATTTTTTCCTTTTATTCTTTAAGTTCCAGTCTTTTAAGGTTCAAATCACTTGTGAATGGTTGAGCACACTGAATGATTGATTTAAAAAAAATGAAATTACCTTCTTGTGGAATGAAGAATGATTTTTATTTATATTGTGCAGATCTTAAAAAGTAAGGTACATCTGGGATCTAAAGAAGATGAACACTTGGGGCATTGTTTCTTTTCGGAGACCCCTTAAAGAACAGCAATTCAGCTCTTGACCTAGAGAAGCTTTATCTTTTGAAATACTTTTTTAAGAGCCTTAGGCAAATTGTAGCTTAGCATGCTTGTTTTTTGTTTTCCTAGCAAAAAAGGATGTGTTGGACTGAAGCCTTTTCCAAAGGAATGTGATGGGCTGAATTTACTCCTGTACCTTGTGTGGTGTCAGCAGTTGCACTTCTCATGGCTTTAGCTCACTGAAAAAGGCAATCCAGAGGGCTGCAATGCAGAAACAGATGCACTTAACTGCATATAAACATATGCAAATATTGATCTTTACTTTGTTGATTAACAGAACCAGTTAGTCTGCATTGTTTGGTCATTGTAATGAAAGTGTTTATATTCTCCTCTTTCCCCTCAAGTGTTCATGCACTTACACTTTTGTATTTGTAGTACGTATTAGCAAGTCCTGATTGTGCTCCTGGTCATCCTGTGCTAAAAGTCAGTGATGTTTGCAGTGAGATATGGAAATCTGTCAATTCATGTTTTGACCCTTTCCTCAGTTCTTACTGTGCCAAGGCTTTGGCTGTTAACCCTCACTGCTGATGGGGTGATGAGTTAAAGGGCTGCCTTTGATTTTTGTTTTCTCCCCTTACTCAGATTATTACTGATTTTGTAGGTTAAAGTTTGTGATGCAGATAATGAGCAGAGGTGCTAGAGTTAGGAACTCAGTGTGCAGCACTCCTTGTATAATCAGAGGAGCGTTCAGCTCTGTTTTTTATTTTCCTCTGACTAGAGACTCCCAAGCCCACAGCTGGATAGGATGAATCCAGCCCAACAGGTTATTAGGTCTTCTAAACCAGTTATTTAACATTTTTTAAAATGAGTTTCTGAGGTTGGGGCAAATTGCTTCACCTCTCTTTTCTATGGGCATATGAAAGTTTTCGTGCCCCAGCATCTACCAGTCAATAAACTGAAGTGATGTTTCTGTATAATGTAAACATTACATTATAAAGTTTAGAGGCTTTTCTGCTTTATGCAGGGAAGATTGAAGGCTGCCCTAGTGTCTTGTAAAATTGCATGGAGGGTTCTGGTGGAATGTTTCTTTAGGCTTGTGGGGTGTAGGCTGAGAAGGATTAAAAAAACCAAACAGGAAACCACAGAGAACAGCAGCTAACCTTTGTGTAAAAAATTCCTATTTAGTTAAAGATTCTGTTCCTCATTGCTTTAGTTTAATGAAGAGGTTCTTGGCCTTTTAAATCATGGACTTTGCCAGGAAAATTTATAGATTTGTGTATTTCCTTGTAGAAAGCCCTGCTATGCCTCAGAGCATGGAACATGTGGCTGCTCACACCCTCTGCCTCTGAAAAGTGCAGGTGGTGATGCTGGACTGAGTTTACCTTGTCAGTTGACCCTGGGAAAGAGGGGATGGCTGGATTTAAGAGTGACCTCTCATAGGGAACTGAGATAAGCTGGAATAAATATTGCCATCTTTCCTTTTCTGGGTGTGTAGCAGTGATTTGATGGAAGAGAAGGGATCCTTTGCCTGTGGGAGGGTTGTTGCACTTTGTTCTCTGTCGAATTCCTGCTGTTTCATCATGGGCCAAATATTTTAAATTTGTTTAATTTGCCTGAAATGGGGTTGGTTGATTGATTGATTTGGATAAAAATAATTATATTTTTGTTATTAAGCGTAATCCAAATAGCCTGCTGCTTGGCTTGGGTTATTTCAGTGTCTCAGCTCAAGTGTGCAGCACTTTCTGTTTACAACACCATACGGAGCAGTAGGTCCAGACCATGCTGTGGTGCTTAGGATTGTACCGATAAACAGAAAGCTTGTTTATAAATGCTATTAAACCCATTTTAAGCCTGTATGAAAGAGTCTGCTGGGAGTTGATAGGGTGGGCTCTTTTGTACTTGTGTAACCAGCAGCAGAGGGTGTGTGGAGTGTGTTGAAGGCCCTTTCTCACAGTAGAAGCACTGCTGGAGCCTTGTGATGTGCTGCCTGAGATGGGGCCTGAATCCTTTTCTCTCTGCATCCCCGTACTGCAAGCAAAGTCTTGTCCCACAGGCACTGCATGTGGTATCAACTTCACCATCTTTATGATTTAAAAAGCTTAAAAATGTACTGAATGGAAGGAAATACCATGTTTTCCACTGTGCTCAACTGAAGACATGGTTGTGTTTCTGAGATAAATAAATTGTGAGCTAAACAGTCTTTGAAATGAAATTAGTATTAATCTAGAATAAGACTGTGTCCCTGAACAGCACTAACCAGAAATACTTACAGATTTTCATGTCTAATAAAATGTGCAATTAAAGGTATCTTAGAATCGTAAGCCAGGGGTGTGGAGTGCTCAGTATGTTATATAGATTTGGCCACTAACCAACTTCAATTAACTTTTAAACCAGCAATAAAACAGTGAGAAAAGAGCAATGAGAAACCAAACCAAAACTGCAAAGGCCTTTCTTGCATCTGGTGATAATTCTGGTGAGAAAATAGGTGACCAAATCAGTTATTTAGGTTCTTTTTGCATCCTGTAAATTAGTTCACAGAATCTGGCCTTAAGAGGTTTGCACACTTGCAGGTGTTGCAGATTTCAGTTGGGCTGATCAGCATTCCTGAAAATCATGGCTTTGGTATTCAAAACTGGATACCAAATTATCCTCAAAATTAGAGACTTTATTTGAAAAATTGAAGAGGGAAACATTGATATGGAGGAAGATTAGTCAGTGTGGATTTAGATGCTTACAGGATAGTGTGCTCAAAGGTAGGAGTAATGTAAAGCCATCCCACGGTGGGGGGGTGAATTTCTTCACTTTTAGGTCTCTGCTGAGCACAACATATCTTCAAGGAAAATTGCTCCATCACTTTTAGTTACTTGTATGAAGTCCTTGTCTAAGATGGAAGATTTGGGGGGGAGTTGATGGGGAGGAGTTCATATTTTTGTCTTTACTCATAATTTGTGAATGACTGAATTGCCTAGCGCATTGTACATCAGAGAAGCGGTTTCTGCTACTTTTGCAGGTAAAAGCTCTCCAGAGCCAAATTATCAGTATTCTTTATTCTTAGAAGAGCTGAAACCCTTCTCTTTAGATGTAAAACATACAACTGTAAATTTTCAGTTGTTGGAATTTTCTGGTCTTTCCTTAGCCCTATGCACTTCCTCTCTTGATCTGTCTTGTAGGTTCTGGTATGAACTTGCTGCAGATTTGGGAAAAGGCATGGTCAAAGCCCTGCCTTGACACCTGTGCCCCTGGATTAGAGGAGAGACTGGGATGCCCTGTCCCATCCCACTCAGTCCTGGTATGTGCCTGGTCAAAAGAGTTGTAAACATCAACTGGGGCTTTGCTGAGGGTTCTGCTAATGGCACTTGGGGTATATTTGTGTGTGCAGTGCTGCTGGTTTAATATGTTCAGGTGTGTTATGAAGGTGTTTTTCAGAGCAAATACATATTTGCGAGCTGGCATCCATCATAGCTCTGGTCTCTTTGGATTCTTGCATGTCCTGGGCTGTGTGAAATACTTTTTGGTAGATGCTCCAATGATAAGAATTTTTGGGGTCCTCTCCCATGCCCCAGTGCACTCGGTCACTACAGAGCTGTGCATGGGTGTTTATTGCTGCAGAGGCAGAACCTAACATTTGCATTTCTCGACAGAGATCTTGTTTTAAGCTGTTTGTAGAGTTAATGAGGCAATCTTTGTGAATAATTTGAGATATTTAAAGCTCCTCAGTTGACATAGCATAATGGTGAAATCAAATCAAGCCTCACATCTCCTGAGTAAATGAGTTTAGTCTTACTTCCCAGCACAAAAACAGCTATTCTTTAGCTGTGCACATGTGAGGCAGTGGAGATACTCATCACCTGAGCCCTCTGAATTCAATACTGATCTGTAATGGAGAGGAACATATTTAAAAAAAATCCTTATAGAAGTCCTTGTGTTTTTTGTAGATAGTTTTCTTCTGTTTTTTCTCTATGGCTACCAAGTGTGGCTTAAAAGAATACGGTTCTTGACCTCTAAAATAATCGGGGTCATATTCCAGCATTTGATGCTGTGATGTATATTAATGTTGTGTTTCCTCTTATGTTTGCATTGAATTTCTAATTTCTGGCTATTAATATTCATGTATACGTACAAAACAGATAGATATGTTTGTTACTTGATGTGAATAACTGAGAAAAGACCCAAAGCTAAAATGCAGCTGTTCACTAGCCTATTTTCAAATCTAATCTGAGGGTATTCCTGTGAGGTTCTCAACAACTGCAATGAAAAAAGTGCATTAAAAATGTTTAAAATATTAATTTATACCTTAAGTGTTCAGAAATTATTTTTGTAGCTGCTCCGGGGTTTTTTCAGTTCTGTTACAATGCGTTATGTCACATACTGCAAGACTGTGTTCCATTTTTTGGAGCTTTTTTCCCTCTTTCTTTCTTTCCTTAGGGGCCCATTTCTCCCTATTATACTCAGCGCTATGGGTTTAGCCCAGACTGTAAAATAGTAGCATTTACAGGAGACAATCCAGGTGAGCTGATTAACTGTGCAAGATTCAGTGGATATGATTATGTATGTACTGAAATTCCAAATCTGTCTTACTGGCTCTCAGATGCTGCCTGTAAAATGAAATAATATTGTTTTTATCAGCATTAATTCCTCTTTCCAACACCCTTCCGTCACTGTTTCTTCTGAGACCGATATCTTGGATAGGCTGTGTATGACAAATTAATTCTCTTTTGCCAAGTAATCAGAGGTAAATTCATTTGCCTCTTGATAACTTCAGTTTTTTTTACCTGCCTATGAAAAACTATCCCAATGAACTGCTAACATTTTAGCTTAGAAAATATGAATTTAAAAATGGCCTTGTATCTTTTTAAACAAAATGTAGAGATGGACCTTGTTGGCTTTCCATAAGAATTAGAGCTGACCATTTGTCAGACTGATATGTCTCAGTACAAGGGAAGATATTAATTTAGGGTCAGTTTTTTGAATCCTGGAGACTGTTTCAGTGTAAAGCAAATGTTTGTTTTCCAAGAGTGAAAATAAAATACTTCTCATATTACAGTATCTTATGCAGGTTTGAATCATGATAGTTGCTTCATCATGATGTATTTTACGTTCTTATTCTGGGAGTTGGGCAAACTCTGCATTTCCCAAAAGTCCAATTTTTTCTTCTAGAAACTCAAATTCAACTTACTCCAATAAATATGTGATTAATCAGATGGAAGTGGGAGTGTTCCTCCTTTAAAGTATGTTGTTAATCAAGGGTCCACTGTATATGAAAGCTGAATACATAAACCATTAGAAAAATCATGCTGTTCTGTAGTCTTTTGTCAGGAGCTTTTTGATTTTAATAAAAATCACTCCCTCACCAAAAGCTTTGCCCATCTTTTATGGTGGATAGCCCAAGGCCTCCAGGAGCACGTTTGCCTTTTATATTGTACTTTGAGATGGTGTTTGTGATGTCCTGTGATGTCTCAGACAATAGGCTGTAATCGAGTCAAAGAGTTTCTTTTGTACCTGGTATTCTTTTTGCTTTCAGCATCACTGGCAGGAATGAGACTTCAAGAAGGAGACATTGCAGTAAGTCAAAACACTCTCCTGAACACTGCCCATGTCCTTGGATCCTCGAAATAATCGAAATGTAGATAGCTGCAGGTTGCCAGTTAAACATACCTGGTAGTGTTGATTTGTTACTTATTGGATTTATGCTTGTTCTATTTCTATCAATCTGTAAGCTGCCTGAAAGATTTTAAGTAAACTCTTGTGACTATTTTTAACTAATACTGCAGACATTAAAACCTAAGTCTCCATCTAGTATGTATTTCATTGGCATGACAGCCTAAGTCAGAGCTAGCTTCAACACGAATCCAATTGACTTAATGTGTAATTTAAAAACAATTAGTGGTAATAACAAATGGTTTTAATTTGATTTCTGTATTGCTTTCCATGCACATTGTGATAAGGCTTCAATTATTTTTTTCCCCTCCAGATTAGCCTTGGCACAAGTGACACATTGTTCCTGTGGATCCAAGAGCCAACTCCTGCCTTAGAAGGTCATATCCTCTGCAATCCTGTTGATTCTCAAACATATATGGCACTTTTATGGTAATATCATTTATTTTTTTTTACATCTGGGATTGATAACATATATTTCTTTCTCCATGCTAGTGCTTTTTATTTCTTTTGTGAAATGATAACAAATAGAGCATTCAGCATTCTCTATGGTATATGATTTACTGATGAAACATCTCCATCAACGTTATAGCATTCCTATTGTTTAATTTGAGGAACTGAAGCTGCAGAGTTGTGGAGGATAAATTCTTATGGCAATAAAAGCCGAAATTATTTCGGTGTACGGATGGAGCCAGCTCACTGTGTATCTTAGGTAATACATTTAATGAACAGGAATAACAAATCTGCTGAGATAGAATGTGAAAGGTGTGAAGCCTGACCAGGCTCTGTAACTTCTGTGCTCCTCTAGTGGTCCAGTGAGGTCATAATGGATTAGGTGGTTTCCCTTTCCAGAGAGGAGCATAATCAGTGCTGTTCAGGGATGTGTTTGGGCTGTGCTTGAGGAAAATATTGAGGTCTCAAGAATCCCAGCTGAGAAAATAATTCTCATGGTTGTCTTTGGCTGCTGTGATTTGGGGGTTGTTTGGCCCCTTGCCAGCCAAGTAGGTGGACTGGAGCTGTCTTTGCCCTCACTGAACTACTGTATTCTTGATTAAAATTTCCAATCCAGATCATACTGTTTTGGCAAATATTTGCAAGTAATATGCAGATAAATTTTGTGTCTAAATCCCCTGGATTGTGGATGCTTGGAACTCAGAACTTCAGCAAAACTCAAGTCTGCCTTGGAGCTGTAGTGTTGATTCCCATCTGTACAGTAGTAGATGACAGTTGGAACCGTGTTAATGAAGTTGAGATCAAAAACATGATGTCAATTGCAAGCTACTGAGTTTCATTTTGTGATTTCCCAGCAGGTTTTGTTTGTTTTGTTTTTAATTTACATTTGAGTGTTTCTTCTACCCAATGTTTTACTTTTGCTGTGTGAAAGAGCTATATAAACAACCTGTTTGTAATAGGAAAGCAGATACTGAGGCATTTTTATGAATAAAAGTTACACTGCTGTTCTTTCACTGTTCCTTGACATGTGGTTTGGTGGTGGCCTTGGCAGTGCTGAGTTAATCCTTCCTGTTCCTCCTGTGTAGTCATTTCTGAGCTGACACTGCCCCTTTGGCACCAAGGCCTCTTTATTTCTAGAATACTTGAGTTAATTGGGAACTCTCAGTAGCAAAAGAATGGCTGAGCCACCAGGCAGGGTATTTGTATAGAAAACTCAAATAACTTCTGCTGGTGCTACTGAGCAAGTTCAGTCATTTTCTTGCCCTCATTTTTGGTATTTCTGTGCCTCTCCTGCTGAGTTGCTCTGATAACTCTATGCTGGAGAGTGTTCAGACTGCTTTCCCCTGGATACGAGTCTAGTGCTGCAGTATTTTGCTGGAGTGTGATAGTCACAGTGAAAGTGACAGTATGAAGTGTGTAAAGACCATAAAAAATGAGAAGGTGCATGTTTTACTGCATGGTTTGTTTACTGGCTTTCCTTTGCCAGATCCTGGCACTGAGCTAGACCTCATCATGAGTCTTGTTGGACCCAAGCTGGTTCCATACAAGTTACCATGTCTCTGAAATCATAAATGCAACGTGGAGACACTCCTGCTGCTCCTTGCAGAGTTATCTCAGAGTGAGTGGTGGCGAGGTACTTTGCTGAGGAGATGTCTTAGCTGTTCAGAGCTAGCCTGGACCTAACCTCACTCATTGGAAAAATATATACCCCCATCTCTTCACTGTGTTCCCCAGCATCTCTTGTAAAAGTTGTTTTCTCTTATCTTGCTCTTCCTTCTCTATCTCTTTCCATAATGAAGTGTTTTTATCTTAACTTGCCCAGCTTTCTTTGGCTGATAAACTAAACAACAATATCAAAAGGAACAAAATGCCTTAAAAGTCTAGAGCTAAATTTTTTGAAACATCCATGTGGTGTGTTTGTGTTTCAGTTTTAAGAATGGTTCTCTGATGAGAGAGAGGATCAGAGATGACTGTGCTTCAGGCTCTTGGGATGAATTCTCCAAAGCCTTATCATCAACTGCTGCTGGAAACAGTGGAAACTTGGGTATGAACCTTAGCAGGGCTGGGACTTGGAAGGTTTGCTTAGACACATACTGCAGTAGGTGTTGCACCTGCTTTTTACTTGGGTCATCATAAAGATCAAGAATTAAGTGAACTAGAGCAAGAGAAATTCCTCATGTATACTTGGAAATGCTCTGTTCACAGCCTAAGTGTTATCAAAGTGTTTTCCTTCAAAATTCACTAAGAAAATTATATTTGTGGGTCTCCTTTGGTTGTTGGAAGAGTGTTAAGAACATAGCTGTAGAATGTTTAAAACTAGTGATTTCTAAAGGAAGCTTTCATTAAAGTTTATTTCTCTTTCTGAAGACTGAAACCAGGTGAATTAAGTAGCTCTGTATTATTTCTTTCTCACTCATTACTCTCAAATCTTGTTCATGCATGTGTACAAAGCAATGATGTTAAGGGATGCCCAGATTTCCTGCCCTTTCCCCAATGTGTGTCACAGAATCATTTCATCCCTGTTTTTTTCACTCATGTTATGGTTAGGGAATGAAACAAAACAAAATTACAATGGTGGAAATATTTTAAAAATACTAAGAAATCCATGGATTTGAAGTTTTACATTCTTTTCTGTCCCACAGTTTAACATTTTATAAGTCTAATATGTAGCTCTGAAATAAGCTGTTGAAAAGTGAGCACATGTCTAACCAAGATTAAAATGGACCCATTGCAGAGCAGGGTTTGAAATCAACACCATCTCAGTTGTGAATTGATATGAGTAAAATGAATGTAAAATTATAGGCAGCAAAGTTTTTAAATGTAGATATTTAAGCTATAGAAGGCTTCACTCCTTAGCAAAGTGAATTTAAGATGGAGCCTCTTGACACTATGAGATTAGATTTTTCATTTTTAGAAGCTCTGTTATGTTGCCTGTCAAATCCAGCCTCTGTGGGGTATTAAAATGACTGGGAATCTCTTTTCACTAGAAGACAAATCAATTCTAGTGTTTTAGAAAATGGGAAGAAATTATTCTAA
Source organism: Bombycilla garrulus (assembly GCA_013400315.1). Lineage (NCBI taxonomy): Eukaryota > Metazoa > Chordata > Aves > Passeriformes > Bombycillidae > Bombycilla > Bombycilla garrulus. Next base: position 161,236 of record VXBU01011676.1, read on the forward strand.
AACCCCAAAGTCAGCCAGTTTAGACAATATTAAAAAAAATGGAAGTTGATGAAAACATTGTTACTGAACCAGGACAGTGCCTTGAAGTTTTAAAGTTTGTGTTACAGTATATTCACTTAATATCTTACTCCTCTGTAAAATGGGTCTTTCATGGAAGTCATCCTCAATAATCTATATACTAGAATAACCTCTGGGTATATGTGTAAACATACAGTAATCTCCATAACTTGGGTTCCTGGAGGAAGCAAAACAAAGACATAGCTGGTTAAATACCCCTCCTTTTATTCCTTGTTCCTGTGCTCTGTGTGTGGGGAGGTGCCTCTGCAGAGGTGTGGAGGTGAGAATTGCAATGTTGGGATGTGCTTCCCCTGACAGGGCCTGCAGATCTGCAGCAGACGGAGTTGCTTACTGGCAGCTTTGCAGAAAGTTTAACTGGAGGGGTTATGTGTGCTAAAGCACAGTATTATTTTGGCTTTTATTTTGCCAGTAATCACAGGTGTGACAAGTCACCACTGTTTTGTTCCAAAGTTAGAAGGTCTCCTTAGTTTCTTAACTATTCTGTTCAGTTTTTCTGTCCTCATTATTTCTGGTCTCCTTTCTTGAATATCTTTTCTGACCGACCCAAAGAAATCTAGCTATCTACAAAGCATTACAGCATTTCCTTAGATCTCACCAAAACTATTCAGAGACCAGCTCTGCTTCTGGTCTTAAAATACTTGATGTTCTTCTAATAAGCTCATGAAATCTAATCCAGAGTATGAAATGTTCCAATATTCCTGTACTCTTCTTACCAGCTTTCCATTTTTTGTGTGTGTGTTTTTTTCTTTCACCCTTGCATATGACCTATTCAGACTGTTTCTAGTACATGTTATGTACTGTCTGTGTTACTTGCAAAAGTGGGTGTGTCCCCTTTTGTAGGCTTGGTGTTTATTACTTGCTTTGGCATGTTTAAGATACACATTTTGTGAACGGAGAGAATCATAGAATTACGGAATATCCTATCCAATATGAGTTGGAAGGGACCCACTGGGATCATTAAAAAGTCCAGCTCCTGTCTCTGCACAGGAGAGCCTCAGGAATCCCACCACATGGCTCAGAACATGGTTAAGAAGTTGATGTGAGGACTAAAATTAGTAAAGAAACAGGCTGTGTGGTGACTCGTGTGTCCAAATACATGACAAACATCTATTATCATTTTTGCTGTGTGCAGAAATAAGATTGCAACTTCAGGCCTGGGAGCAAACATGACATTCTCTAATGTTCCTTGATGCAGGTTTCTACTTTGATGTGATGGAAATTACTCCTGAAGCAGTTGGGATTCACAGATTCAACAGAGACAACCAAAAGGTAGTAATAATCTGGTTAATGTCTCAGACTTTGAAGGAGTGCTCTCAATGCTTCAAATTTTATAAATAAGATTATAAAGTATATATTTTTTATGTTGATCTTATATATTTGCTTTCCAGTTTCATTTTTTGATGCAAGTCCCTGGGATGATTTTCACAAGGAATTACTGGTCTGTACCTTGAGAGCATCTACAGAGCAATGTCTGAGCTAGAGCTTATATGGTGTTTGTATTTATGATCTACTTCCTTTACTGGAAAATGTGGATTTACTGAAACCAACTGTGTCTTTGAGACAGGATTACCTTTAAGCTTACTGAGAACTTAGTGCATGTACATTACTCAGTCCTTGTTTTTTAAGTTTTGGACACATAGATAAGAGTGTGTTGAAACTTTGGGCTGTAATATTTTGTCTATGTGTGTGAACTAAAGACATCATTTTGCTGTCCTGCATGGCTTGGAATAATCTACAAGCCACATAGCGATATGTAAGTAAGCACAGGCTCAAGTCCAAGTGGAATGAAAGAGAAATTAAGTTATGGGAAGGTCTTTGTATCTTTGTCCTTTTTTCTTTTTTTTTTTTTTTTTTTTTTTTTTTTTTTTTTTTTTTTTTTGAGGCATGGATGTTTAAATGCCTGACTTTCTGTGTGGTTCTGAAACTCCAGAGATGTCTTTGATCAATCATGACTCCCAGTCGATTAGACCTCACATAGGTGAACAGAGATTGATGCTATCTGGTGTTTGCAGTGCAGCTCTACTCTCTTAAGTGTTGGCTGTTAAATGAATGCTTAATCACTTCTAGCTGCTACACAAATGTAGGCACTTATTGCAGTGCATGGGGAAACTCAACTTCATGTGAAGGATTCCCTCTATTTGTTTGCAGTTCAATATTCTCCTGCTTCTGTTGCCTGTCTCGTTGATGGAAGGATAGAAACTAAATAAAATAATAAAAAGATTACATGGTTTCACTTTTGTGCAGACAGATTTAAACTTCTGTGATGTTGCTTAATTAATCTCAATTACATGTAATTTTATATTGTATTAATAATATATAAAACATATTTATATAATATATAAATTATATAAGTTATATAAACTTGTGTTGTTGATACATTGAGTCCTAAGCAGTTTTTGGTGATGGGACATGCTTAGGGAAAAGTTTACAACTTGCCCTAGACTTCAAGTTTGATGTATTTGCCAACAGCATTGAGGATATGTTCTGTCATGAGTCTTTAGGTCCATCTTGTGTGTGTGGGTGAAGAACTGGACCTAGATGAGAGCAGACTTCAGGGTGAAGGCCAAGATAATCAACTACAAACCTGTCTTGTGTTTTTAACCACTCTGCAGCTTGGCATTTTATTCTGGGGAAGGTGTTGTTAATTCATTCCCTCTTTGGTACAGGTTTCAAGCTTTCCAAAGCAAGTAGAAATACGAGCGTTGATTGAAGGGCAGTTCATGGCCAAGAGGATCCATGCTGAAAAGCTGGGGTATAAAGTCTGTAAGTATGATGAGAACTGGAGGCCAAAGGCAGTAATGTTAGTGCTGTGATTCCTGTCCTGCCTGATGGATACAGAAACTGGTATGAATTCTGAATTTGGTCTCTTGGAAAAATTATTGGTGTGTTGGGTGCAGGTTTTTGCAGATGTGAACATTAGAAGGACCAAGGAGGTTTAACTTTAAGAAGGCTTCTTTTTCAAGTATTATTTCTGTTTCATTGTTTCTGAGCTGTGTTGTCCATTTTTAAAAAAGATTTTGGCCTTTGGAAGCTTGTTAAATGAAAAGAAGACCAGAATTCTGCCTGAAGCACAAGACTGTAACTCAAAAAATCTGAAATCTATGTTCAGTTCTTGGATCTGCCATAAGCTGGTCACGTACCTCTTTACCTCAGTTTTCTGTTAATAAGGCAGAAGCCCTTTCTCTGTCTTGTGATTTAGAAAGCCAGAGATCCAGCTTCCTAGAATTTATTATATGAGTAGTTTTAAGCGCATTGAAGAACAGCAAAGTCAGCTAGTATTTTACCTAGAGAAGTGGGTTCAGATCATTACTAGGTGTACAATTCTACAAAAATAATACAGGCAGGCCTGTAAGATTTTTATTGAAGTTTTCTGTCAGTGTACCAGCTGGGGTTATCTTAAACATACTGCATTAACTCATCTGGAAGACTTTTGATAAATATTTTATTTTTTAAAAATCATATTTTTATTTACATCCTGACCTTCTTCTTGACAAGTCATTGTTTGACTCTTACCCCCAGGCTTTTATCAATAATCATGAAGGACAGAATCTTTTTATTGTTTATTTTTGAGAGAACTCCACGAGCTGAAAGTTGAGAAAATGCAGGGATACTGCAACAAATCACAAGGCTTGCCAACACCACCTCATAAATTTACGCTGTAAAGGTTTTTGTGCTATATATTTTCTTATACAGTTGAAACTGTATTTATTTGTGGAGATTATTTATGGAGACAGAGTTTCAAATAGACTGTGTTTAAAGTACCTGTTTATCCTTCATTCTTAGATTCTGCTGCACCAAAATCTTGGTTTATATAGCCTAGAAAGCTCATGGCTGAGGACACTTTTGCACTCTGTAGATGTCAGGGGTTAGACTAGCACCAGAGTGTGAGAAGTACTATTTGAGGTATCAGACAATCCTGACACAGGAACAAATGGGGATAAATTATCTATAAATACATTTAGGCTGAGTAGGACAGACAAAAATCCAAATAGTTTTAAGATGTGGCTTAAGCTTTAAGAATTCTTCATCAGTATTTTTTTTAATGCTGTAGATACCTACAATGAAAAGGAAACAGGTGTGATTGGATTATATTCTTATGGAGTCCTTGGAATATTGTATACTTTTGTTGCATCCCTCGGGCCTTTTAGCTATTTTGTAACTTAACAGATGAGTTGCTTTAAAAAAGAACTGCAGTACATAGTGTAGGCTGTGTGCATCTCCCACTCCTCCTTAGAGGTATTGTTTGAATGTCATACTGTGTTTGTGTAGTGATGGCAGGCTCACATCTGCATCTCTTGTGTGACAGCTCTGAAAACAGGGTGTGTTCTCAACGTGTTTCAGGGTATGGATGAGCATTGTGGGAATTACTTCAGTATTGCCAGACTTTCTCTTGTTTAATAGCTGCTGGGGGTTTTTTTATTCTTTTTGGATGCTGCCTTTTTTTCCCCCCTCCTTCCTTTCAATGTGATTTAAAAGCTTATTTTTTGGATTAAATATGCAGTCAGGACCCTTGTGTTTATTCAATTCCTTTTAGGCCTTGCCTACATGGGGGATTTACTTTGATATTTCCAGGAATCAAGCTGATTTACATTTTGAAATATAACCACAGCAGGGTACATCTTGGCTTTTTTTTTTTTCCCTTGTTGCTGTTGTTTGCACAGATGGGAGAATCAAGTAGGAAGTGCTCCCAATATCTGGAAGGTTCTATGATGACACCTATTACATCAGTGTGTAAGAGAAATGTACGTGACATGGGCAGTCACAACAAATGCCTTGCTGGGGTGCCCTGTGGTTTGTGTGGTGCACATGAGTCAGAAACCTGGCTAAGAATTTCCCTAGCTGTGGCACCAAGGTGCTGGAAAATGATTTTGGCAGCTGTGGATCTGCCTCTGTTCTTGGGCCAAATGCAGTTTGGATGGCTGTAATCAGAAAAGCAACAGCGTACGTGAGAGAGAATTTTGTAAAAGTAAACAAATAAAAAGCTGCCATACAGAGTTCTTGGTTTACGCACTGTGAACATGACAAACATTAGATAATACCTGAGGATTAGCTCCCGATTAATGAATATATTATCTTGCAAGGAGCAGTATTTCGAGTCCTCAGTCTAGCTCATGCTGTGGGAAGGAGTGCAATGATGCTTAAAGAGCTTTTTATATGAGAGGTTTTTTTCCCCGTTGGATGTGTCCAGCACATTATAGATCTGATATAAATGACAAATAATAGTTTAAAACACCCCTTAAAACATCTCCTCAGGTGCTGTTTGTGCTGCCTGTGGCATGAGCTCAGATTTCAGTGCGGCTTTGGTGCCAGTAGAGGGCAGGGGATTCTGCCTCATGAATTGTTTCGGAGGCTGGGACGTGTCAGCTTTGTTCTGAAAATGGCCCACAGTCACCAGATGATCCTTGCGAGAAAGGTTAAACCTTATATTAATTGTGATTTAAGGGCTTTCAAAGTGTGTGTCACTCTGTTCTAATTGCTCTAATCTTTCTCAATCAGGTTTCAGAGGAAATCATTCAGTAACACCCTGTATCCTGTTTTGCTTATGTGTCTAAGGGGTGGACTGAGTGTTGAATGTAGAAACAAACAAGTGAAGTTTGGTCTGTCCCTGTTGTTTACATCCTCCCATTCAGAGATTCATGAAGATAAGGTGAAGGCTTGCTGTTCTGCCTTCATTTTCCTGAATTTTGATTGTATCGTAAACACCTATTTTTTCACTTCCTTTTACTGCTTGCAGCCATCCCCCTTGGACAGCCAAGCTCACAAGTGGAGTTCAGAGGCTGGACTTACAGCCATTCTTGCTGCATGGTTATGGGACCCTCTGAAGTCAAAACCATGGTAACTTTGTGGAGAAATGAGTGTCTGTAGCTCAGTGACATGGGTGTTCACAGCAGCTACACAGCTGTCAGTGGTACAGGCTGATCTGCCAGTATGTACTTCAATAATCTTGATCACTTCAGAGCTGCTTCTATTCCTGACCAAGCAATTCTAAAGTTCATCCTGAAATTGACACTGACTGGAGAACGTTGCCATGGTGCCTGCTTGGACCTAGTGAGGCTGTCCTGGTGAAGACTCACAAAACTGGTTAATTTTGGGAGGAAAATCTATCACCTCACCTTACTGATAGTTCAAGTAAATATGCCATGCATGTTACTAATGCTGAAGGAAAATATCACACAGGTAGGGGTTCTGTGTTGATCACACAAGATATTTAAATTACATTCTACTCTAGAGTGTGGGAACCTTCATGTCAATGGTAATCTGAGCCCTGAGTCAATACATGCTGGGTCAGGTGTGTGCTAGAGTTTAAGTAAGCTTTTGTGGGACTGCAGCAGCAATTAATAAATCCTGCCATGTGGGAAGGCTGATTATCTGGAGTGAGGTCTGTGTTGAAGCTGTTAACTTTGAACAGGGCTTTTTCTTCATGTTTTTGTGCCTATTAGTGAGTGGATAATTCTCCAGTTGCCCACTGTGCTGTTCTGTCACCTTTATACCTTTAGGAATCTGATTCTGCCACCTAACTGTTGTCAGCAGGGGCAGGTGGATAGAAGGTATCCTCATTTTATGAGTACAGGCTTTGTCCATAAACTCTGTCTGATGATTGTGTAATTTATAGTTTCTTACATACATAAATCCACTCACAAATAATTTTGGTGCCTTGAATTCTAGTGACTGTATTGGTGCTTAAGTGCTGGCTGAGGGGACGCTGACATGCCTGGGCCTTTGCACTGCTGTAAGAATGAGCTGATTTTTTCCAATGGGGTGCATTCTTGAAAAAACAAGTCCTGCAGTGCCAAGAGGAAAAATAGCAATGTCAGAGCATGCTGGGCCTGATTTCTCAGTGGTTAGAAGGGGGACTTTTACATTTCTGAGGAACTCGGCTCAAGACGAGGGCAAACTCCAAGGTGACAAATTTCTTTTTTCTTCAGGTGGTGTTTTCTTCTGATGCTATTCTCAGCAGGCTGGAGGTAGTAGTTACATGTGGCTTTTTGCCTGCAGGGAAGGTAGTCTGATGGGAGTCAGGGATGATCAAAAAATAGAATCAAGGAATCATTAAGGTTGGAAAAGACCTCCAAGATCATCACATCCAACATTTGACCTAACACTACCATGCCCACTACGACATCATGAAATGTTTTTTCAACACTTCCAGGGATAGTGACTCCACCACTTCTCTGGGGAGCTTGTTCCAAACTATGGAGCAGTTGTGTTTCATTGTTCCTGTTGGCACCTGGAGGCACAGAAACCCAAATGTGAGGTGTGACACTGTTACTCAACAAAAAAGCATTCGGTTCATTGGAGGATGAATGGGCTCTCCTACTTAGCAGGGCTGGATGCCACTGGTCCTCAGGATGCTTCAGGGATGCCTTTGTGTCTGGCTGTGAGACAGATTTTGCTGCTGGTGGTTGTCCTTGACTGTTTGGCATTTGGGGCTGTGTTCCCCAAAACTCTTGTGAATCACTGGGAATGTGGGGGTACTTGCTCTGTCAGCCTTTGCCTGCACTGCTGAGTGTGTGTTTACTCCAGTTGTAGCAGTGTTTTGGCTGAAATAAGGAACACTGGGAGTGAGGCCATTTGATAGTTGCATACAGATTAAATTGATGTTTATGCCCTGCGGGATTTAAATTTCTTAGACAAATCAATACTAAAATGTTGTGTTGGCTCCGTGCTTGTCTCTTGCTGTTTGCTGCTGAGAGTGCTGGTGGTGTTTCAGCAGCATGAGGGTGCTGGTTTTGTTAGGGGCCTTTTGCTTCAGCAAGCTTGTGGAAACAGTTTAAAACTTATTAGGGGACAGTGACGGGCTGAAGTTTTCCTTTTGAAATGATAGTGAATAGCAGTAACAGCCAGACTGGAACACGTGGAACAGAGATGGGGCAGTGTGCTGCTTGGCATGCAGTACAAACAGACCTCAGAAATGCTTTGCCATTTCATCTTAAACCTATATTTTTGAGGGAGGAGTGTTGGCTCAATAAGTACTTTGAAATTCACCAGAGGCAGCATCTTCCTTCCAGATAAGCCAGTCATTCTGCTGCAGAGGATATTTGTATTTCTGATGAAACTTTGGCTGATAAGAGTGCCAGTGTGAGGTGGGCAATGGTTTGCCAAGAACTTGACTCTATCCCCTTTTATTTTTCACAGAGCATCAGACTTTTATCATGTAGCTGAGCCTTCAAGGCATGATCAAGCAAGGCTTGATTTTAAGCCAGTGACATGCAAAGATTGGTTAGCCCATTGCCAATTCCCTGACCAAGTATTTCACAAAAAATGACTTTTTATTATTACTTGGCTCAGGAGAGTAAAGTATTAGTTTAACTAATTTTTTTGAAGGGTTAGATAAAATGTCTCTGAAGGAAATGACCTCATGTGCTGTAAGGAAGCTGCTTACGTGCTCTAGAATTTTCATGCAGTGGCTATTGTCTTGCTTTTATTTTGCTTTATTGTTGTAATACATATACAGGAAACACAATGAAGACAGAAAATCTGAAGAGTTAATAAAAAGATTGGAAAGGGTATTATCTGTCTTTCTTTTCTGACACAATGATAAAATGTTGTCATTGTTTGAACAATTGCTTTTAATGTTTGGTCAGCAAAAGACCAAGTATGTAAATTGTTCAATTCCTGTGCCCTGATCTTAGGAGAGATTGTTTATGGCTCTGTCAGTGGATGTACTGTCCAGGCAGTACTCAGAAAAATAGTCAAGCTGTCAGTTTGCTGGGTTTGTTAGGGCTTTGTGGATGTCTGGAAGCTGGGGACCTGGAGATCAGTTGGGTTGTCTACTACATCTCCTTTTATTGCTTGTTTTTTGAGACTGATCTACAGTTTAAAATCTAATTAGATTAGCAAGGGAATGATATGACTGCAATCTAGAAGTACCTTCTTGGGGAAAGGAGACTTGATAGTATAGGACTCTTGAGCGTTACAGACAGAAACATTATGGTTCAATATCTGGAAGCTGAAAGCAGGCAAACCTCAAATGACAAGGAAGGTGCAGATTTTTAACAGAAACTGAAATCAAACTGCAGCAATTGACCATGGTGAAGTGAATTCTTTAGCACTCGCAGTTTTAAGAACAAGATTTCCCCCCCTTAAAACTAGGTGCTCTGGTGTAAAGAGATCATTTACGTTATAGAAGAGGGAGTTTAAAAGACGAGCGTTGTCCATTCCATCTCAGACACATGGGAATCTGTAGGAAATGGTATTGCTAGGAAGTTCATCTGATACCTAGCTATATAGCATTGCTGTGTAGTAATCATTTATACCCATAGCAGCTGCTGGTGTCACTGTAAATGAAGCCCTGTTTTCACAATCATTCTGCTTGTAAAATACTACATTTGCCTTAGCTGACACTTAGTGAAATGCTACATATTTACTGCTTTACAATCTTTCTCTGCATTTCCCTATTTTCATTTTTGTTGTTCAAAAGTGACAGTTCTGTTAGTGAACTCTAATCAGCTCTCCCAGGACTTCTCTAGTCCTTCCAGCTGTTTTTCCTTTTTTTCTGGTTTAAGGTAATTCAGCTGCTTTTACACATCTCAGATTATGCATCACTCCTGAGCATTGTCTCAATATTTTCAACTGCATCAACCCATACTTGAGGTTTTCAGTGTTAACAGAGGTTCCTACTAGACAAGTCATTCTTTCCCTGCTTCCTCTATTTGCCTGCACATACAGTGCTTTTTAGCTGTGATTGTTTGCTGCATGAAATTAGGCAAGGGAATTTTCTCTTATTTAAAAAGAAATTACTGCCTAAGTTTTAAACAAAATTTTGGATATCTAAAGCTTTGTTTCCATCCAGACTTTGATTTCTAGAGGACAGCTACTCAGTGCTTACCCAGAATACTTCAAGAAAAAAAATAGTCAGCTACCTCCCATATTTCTTTAAGTAAGACACAAGTGAAGTTCACATAGTTGTGGACAAGAGTTATTTTGTTTTCTACTTGCATAACTTCAATCCTCTTCAGACATGAGGAATTAATTTGGGCAACTTTTTTTTCCTTATTTCTTGCCTGCGGTTTTCAATAACACACATGAAGGGTCTTCTTTAAACTATAAAGTTATTCTACCTGTATGTGGTGTATCTAACTCGGGCACTAGCTCAGGTGTGTGGGGGCTGTGTAAAATGACAGGTCTCAGCCCCGAGGCTTTCACAGCCTCAGCTGAGTCCAAGTGTAAAAGGTGGCAAAAAGGTGGAAAGTTAGTGAAAAACAGCCTTCACGTACAGTGTGTACTTCTCCAGTTCTCGCTCTCAGAAGTATGTTACCTTTGCACTTGGAGGCTGGAATTTGGGATCAGTGGTAGACCAACCCAAGGAAGAAAATCAGCTCTGTTGAAGAGTGAGATTAAAGCATCCACAGAATTAAGTTCCTTGATGACATAGTGGGAGACATGAAATTCATGATCCCAGCTTCTGGACAGTGATACAATTTTTTCCCTTTGATATTCAAAAGGCTGGACTTGACAGTGTCTTGCAGTGACCTCCAGCTTGTCAGTGATATAACTTTCCTAGCTGGAAAATCTAAAGAATGGATAAAAGACGAAGTTTGCTTGAATCTGAATTTTTTCTGACTGCAGTTAGTGATTATACAGCATCAGACAAAGGAAAACTAAACTCAGGAGTACCTGCTGAGCATTGTACATCAATTACTACTCAAGTAGAAAGTGAGTTTAAAAACAGCCACTTCTCTACCACTTCTGCTGGTTTTAAAGTATTTGTGTTCCATTTGGCAATATCTGAAGATTAATAAGAAATGTCAAGAAATCTCTGAAAGCTGGAAATTTGAAATTAAAAATAGATGTATGTATACACATGCAAGCAAGGGGAGGATTTGTGATGGTTTTATTTTTCAAAGTGTCACAAAGTGACTTAGTTCTTTAGAGGATACTTTTACTGCAGATAACTGCACTTTGCAATACTTATCTGGAATGTTCCTAAACTGTGGCTTAGTTTCACCTCTGGTTGTACCTGTTTCTGTGGATTCTTCTGAAATGCATGCTTATTAGACATTTTCAGAAGTTCTGGTGGATGAAAGTTCAATTAGCTCCTGGTTGTCTAAATCAGCTGCATCTTTCTCAAATATAAATAATTTCTATTTCCGCTTTTGCAGTGACAATAACAAGTGAACTGACTTGTAAACACATTCAGTTTCTGAAGTTGGTAGTCAAAGTTTCAGCGTGCTTGTCTATCTTTCCAGGGTACCCCATCACTTAGCAGCTTTCCTCGGGGTGTTCTTATATCTTATTTTCAGCAGCACAGTATCACTTTTGTTGCATTTCAAATATGGGTTTTGTATCCTGGAGGTCCCCGTGTGCTGAGGGAAGGCTCATGGGGGCTCCTTTCAGCACACCCCTGGCTGCCTTCTTTGTGTTTCCAGGGCTGATCACTCAGCTCCTTCCCTCTCCATTGCTAATATCTGTTACTGAGCAGGGTAGATGGCAGAATTTATCTGCACATGGGCATTTTTTTGTGGGCCAGCTTAAAATATACAGGAACATTGTATATTTTATCCTGCGTGGCAGCAGCCCTGTGGGTAGCACTGGAATGAAGGTGGTCACTGGTCATGGAGCTAGAGGGATTTTAAAGGATATTTTCAAAAGCATCCATCCTCTTCACTTAAGGTGCTCTTGATTTTTTTTTTCCATGTTTATTCTGGTCAAAAATCAACTTTTTGTTATTTTGAAGTAGTTCTAATTATAATGGCAATACAAAGGTACAAGTGAAGAGCTGCCTGACTAATCTCTTCAAATTAAGTGCACTTCTAGTTAAATGACTTAAGATTACCTGCAAATGAACAGTTTTGCTGCAGAGAAAGTGATACAAAGCTCATATTGTGCACTTAATTTTCTGAACACAAAGGCTGGGTACCCAGTGAAATGGAGGTGAACATCTGAAACCATTCTCTTTTAAGTGTGACACATTAGAATAAGAAATTGCAGGCATGTCTATTTGAAAATGTGGAACTCTGTTTATAAATAAGCTGCAAGTAATAACTCCTTTAATAATCATGTGCATCTGATGCTTTGGAACAATGCCACAAAAGTATGGAAAAGTGATCTAATGGATGGTGTGTACCTGAGAGTTTCACATAAAAGACTCAAAGAACAATTACTTAAGTTGAATGCAGTGTTTTAAAAACAGCTTCATCCATTTTCCTGCCTTTTTTGTGCTTTTCCTCTAAATAACTCTAATGTATATTAATTAATTGCTTGAAATAATACCAATAGATCTAACAAGGTTTGTCTAAAGCTTCACTGCACAGAGGAAACTTCATGTCTGTTTCAATGGTGAGAGAAAAAAATAATTTGCTGAAAATATTAAGAAAACTAGTATTAATTTAGATAGAACTTAATGAAATCCTTAATGGCTTTTTAAAATTATTTTCCTTAGATTGTAATTTGAATTAAATCATTAGTATTGTTAAATTAGTTAAACACTAAATTAAGAAATGTAAATGAAGTGAGCCCAAAATCCAATGTGGTTATTGTTTTTATTGATATATGTAGGCTAGTGGTGCGGAGCAAATTCCAATTATATCTGATCTGTTATTTGCAGTACAAGTTCCTGACTCTTCATTAAGTGTAATACATTAGATTAAATGCTTTGTTCGATAAGAGCTTGGAAAATACCAGTATTACAATAAACCTCTTGCTGCTCCTGCCACTGTTTGGGCTGTTAGCACTGTGTATAATGCAGGCTTCAAGGCTTTCTGGTTTAAAGTTTGAAAATCCTGCCCAGCTGTAATCATCAGAGGAAGATAATTGTAAGTAGCACAGTCACAGGAAGCCCAGGAGCAAGGGAGAGTTGCTGTAGGCAACTCCATTATGTACATGAGTTCACCTGAATAAATGTTCAGTGGCTTCTGTTTTGCTGAGTTTAAATACTGGTAGCTAGTGAGGAAAATGCTCGTTTAACATGATACATTTCTCTATGATTGAAATATCAGAGATAAAAGAAGCCTGCCTCCATGTGTCAGAACTGGATTGATCCAAGTTCTTCTGTATCCTTTGGTTTATGTTTTTTATAATTTTTGTATTTATAAAACACTGACTGGAATCAGTAGAAATCCAGGGAGGCAAAAGGAAAAAGTGCCATTTTGGGCTTGCCTGCTTTGTGCACAGCCAAGGACTTGCCTGTGGAAAACCTTATTTTTCATTTTTGAGCTGCTGTTTTCCTCAGAAGCCATTCAGGGAGGTGAAATGGAGAATGCCAGCTACCAAAGCTCCCTGTGGCTACCCTGTGACAGTCCCAGGTGGAGAGAGGACTCCATGACCAGGGGTAGGTCTGGCTGCATGACTGGGCAAGCCAGGCACACGTGGTGGGACCCACATTCCTGAGCTGTGCCGGACCTGTGCTGTGCCTCTGTGTCCATCCCGGTGCTGCATGGCTCTGGAACAGGTGATGGCACTTCTCAGGTGTTCTCCAGAGCTCCTGTTTGAGCTGAGAGAAGAATTATTATTACATACTGTGGAAGAACTTGCCTGTCCTGTTGTGCTCCCATGCAGAAGTGTTCTTAGTTTGTCAGTGTAGTGATTAAAAAATACTTTCAGCTCACTGTGCTTCTCAGCTCAATTTGTTCTGGTGGTGTCAAGGCATGTGTCCAGCCCAAGTGGAGGAGCTGCCTCTGCTCTGGCTTCACTGCATTGACAGCAGGGTGTAGAGACAAAAAACATGAGACCTCATCACTGTTTTTCAGCCTTCTGTTGCGTTTGTGAATCCATGCAGGCAGGATGCTGGCAGAGCAGTGGTGACAGCTGATGTTTGCAGCAGTTGCTGTGGTGTCACTGTACATAGATCTCTTTTTTTTCTCCTAGTGTATGAGGTAAGCAGTGCAAGTAACTCCATAATCATGTGAGTACAACTGATTCTGCTTCAATCCATGGTTAACCTTTTCCTGGCAGAATAACTGTTGGAATTGATGTGATAGAGGCTTGTGAGGTGGTTGCTGCTCTATTTGAGCCAGATGTGGTGGGCACAGCTAGTGTGTTCAAAGTGCTAGTTGGCTTTGGGAGATAGGGTTCCAATGCTGGAATTAGGTTGTTTGCAATGTTCGTATCTACACCAGAAGCATGAGACAGAATAAGACATTAAGGACTGCACATGTTTTGTGAGCCTTCTTCCCAGTTACCAGAGGAATTTTTGCTCATTGTACTCCAAATATCGAAATCCAATCCTTTCCCCCATACTGTCTCTGTATTCCTTCTTTTGTTTTAGTTTCTTGGAATTCTGAATCATTCTGCATCCAGAGCCATTCAGAATGGTTCTGTGAAGACACTGAAAGACACCATAATGTTTTATTACTGGAAAGAATTAAAATTCCCCTGTTTTCTGCATCATGATGAAGACCCTAAGGATATTTGCCATGTTGCTTTGTTTCATGTCTTTGAATGCTCAATAACTGCTACCATACAATTAGCAAAGTGCTTCTCATTCTTGGTTTCAATCAATGCTCCTCATTGCACAAATCCTTGGAGTGTGGCTGGAGAATGAGTCTCTGAAATGCTTTCATTTGTTAGTGTAGTCTATTCATCCCACTCCATTCCCATGGTCATCCCTGACCTGTCCTGGGAATAGAAGTGACACCATTCTGGCTGAAAACCTCCTGGATATTATGCTGGCTTTGCTGCTGAGGGTGGTGGCAGCTAGCAAGTGTCTCATCGCAGTGGTGATGTGTAGAGAGGAGCATTTTGTTGTTTTGAGGCTGACATTACTTGGCCTATTCCTCTTGAAGATTTTTGAATACATTCTTGCATAGGTGTTTTCAGGTACTTCTTTCACGCTTTTTGCCACACTGCTGTCAGAGGATAACTAGACTCCCAGAAGGATCCTCTGGCCTTCTAGGACCACGTTGCAATGGCATCATCTTGTACTTGAACTGAATTGAATGATGTTTAACCAGCAACCTGCAAAGAAGGAGGATCTCAGCCCCCAGGCAGAGCAAACAGTGGTTATTTTCAATGTGTGCTGTTAAATGGGAATCAGTTATTGAGAAGCCCTGGAAGCACTGGCAGAGAGGAAGCGTGGTTGGTGTTGACCTTTAAGGTTTGACCATGCTGCATGACAGGAGCTTGTGCTGCTTCCTCCTGCTCCTGCAAAACAGGATCAATGAAAGCACTGGGTTATGAATAGTGCAGCTGCTATGAATAGTGAGGACAAGTAGTGCTGGATTAGGATATAAATCTTAATCAGGATTAAGCCTCAGCAAATATGTATCTATGAAGCAGAATGTGCCGTATGACTACGGAACAAGAGAGGTAAACAGATTCTGTAAGTTCAAAGGCAGCTCTGCTTCAGTCTGTAAGTGGTCACACCCTTTTACTTTCTGAGGAGCATTTTTACTGCACTGGATATGAGGCTTTTCTTTGAAATAAATTTTTTTCACAGAATTGTGGAGCTGTTCGAGTTGAAGGAGGGGAGGGACCTCTGGAGATATCCAGTCTGACTGCCCTGCAAGGCAGGGTCACCTGGAGCAGTTGACACAGGAATGTGTCTAGGTGCATTTGGAATGTCTCCACGACCTCCCTGGGTAAGCTGTTCCCATGCTCTGGTCTGTTTGTTATTCTACAGCTGAGAAAAACTTGCTGCAGCACTTGTGAAGGATTCACTCACCCCATCTGAAATCCTATCAGGGCTGAAATGAAATGTGAGCAAGAAGAAGAACCATGTAGCAGTAGAGGCTCATTTGTTTTCACATGAATAAATTACAGCAAAATCTCACTTTCATGAATCAGCATTTCCTTTGTCAATAGCTTTCAATATTAAACAGTAAGGTGACACCAGGATTACGTTGGAGGAAAAGTAAATTAAACTGCAACAAAAGATTCTAGAGGGTAAATTGACACTTCAGGTCTTGATTTAGGTTCAGCTACAGAACAGGAAGGGAATAACTCTTTCCTCCCCACCATGTCTCAAACTCTTTTGTGACTGAGAGATAAAAAGGACATTTCCAGATTTTAGTGGATACCAGCTCATCCAAATCCTACACTGTAATACGAAATTATTCTGTCATTCCATTCCATTTTCTCTGAAAATTGTAACACTCAGTTTGCCAAAATATGGAGCATATAGTGGTGCACATTCCTTGTTGCCTAGAAAGAAAATAGCTGATGTTTTAATATACTCATGTGCTGAAATGTCATTCTTCTGCTGAAGTGCACTGTTTCCCCCTCTTCCTTCTTGCCAAATCCATTTTGTGTTTTCACATGTTAACCTCTTCCCGACCTAGTGCTGCTCATGCATGAAATGCCCAAGTGCTTCTAGGCTGCAAGCACAGCAGTTCTCTGAGGTGTTCGTCTTGACAATGGACTCTCTGAAGGAGGAAATGCCCAGGTGTATGAATGTTACCAGTAACTTCAGTAAACAGTTCCTGGAAGTTATTTAGGGATGTCTATTTTGGTGAAAAGGCAGTCTTTAAGTCTCCTGAAAATCTTTTTGAAATTATACTGGTGTCCCACTATTCTGATCTTAGCAGCAGAAATGATTTTATCTTGAGACCTATTTGGTTGATACCCATAAATATCCATGGGTTTACCTAAATGCAAATACATGCCCTTCTTGACTTGCCAGTGGAGTGGCAGCTTCTCCCTCACACTCAATTAGGTGGGTCTCCTGTATTCTTTCATTTGCCATTACAAGTTCAGACGGCCACTCCTGAGATGTTTTCAGAGTTCACAGAAAATTTAGAAGGCAAACAAAACCAAGAGGGAACACACTTTCCGCAGGATTGTTGGTGGAAGTTCAGCTATGTCTTTAGTTGAAGAATAGGTTCTGTGGAGTCAATGGCAGTGAAAGCTTCCCTACCCTGCAGTTGCAGCTGTGACTTAAGGAAGCACCTTTAGAAGAAAATGTGTATATTTTTATAAAAATGGACTTTAGTCTGGACAATTTATTTTTGTTTTTATTGTGAGCCTAAATTTAAACACAAACATTGTCATCTCATTGACTTGTTGATACTAATGATGCTACTTGTGTTTAAGCATGTTCTGAAGCAGTTTCTTACGTTTTAAACTTTAATTTTTCACCTCCTGAAAGCCACCGAGAAAACTGAGTTGTGTCATGTGTGAGCCAGTGTATGCTTGGCAACTCCTGGCAGGAAATCCCTCAAACAGGAATGTGAGTCTCTCAGAAGAGAGAGGTTTCAGCAGTGAGACCCCCACTGTCTCAGTCACTGTGAGTGAAAACACTGAGAGGTGTTTTGTGATACAATGCGAAAAGGCCAAAGAGGTGAGCTGTGCAACATACTTCTCCATCCAGCGTACACCTAATCCTGTTTTACACATTCAGCTCTATCTCCAGGCTTATCCTCTGCTGCGATGATGAGAAGCTCATGCTTGTGGCTTGAATAAATCGTGTAAGTTGCATGTTAAACAGAGGAATGGTCTGTTGGGAGCCTCATCAAATTCAACAAGGAAAAACAGCAAGTCTTGTACCTGCCTTGATAAGAATCTGGGGGAAAACTCAGCTGAAAAGGATATGGGAGGTCTAGCTAAAAATGAGCCAGCAGTGTGTTCTTGAGCAAGGAAGGCTGAGAACGTGGAGGCTGTACCAACAGAAGCATGACCAGGCAGCTGAGGGAGAAGAACTATTGTCCTTCTTTCAGCAGCCCAGCAGATGACATCTGGAGTGCTGTGCCTGGTTTGGGGCCCCTTACTGTGAGAAATTTATTGACAAACTGGACCACGTGCAGTGGGGAGCCACCAGAATGCCTTGTGGCTGGGGAGGGCGTTGTTTGGGCAGAGAGGCTGGAGGAGCTGAGCTTGCTCAGCCTGAAGAACAGCAGGCTTCAGAGGGACATAATGGCAGCTTGTTGAGCTGCTCTTGTCTGAGGTACGCAGCAGAAAAATGTGAGACCATGTCCATAAATTTATAGAGGAGTGTTTCTAATGGGATATATTAAAAAAAATCACAGGAAGGAGTGTAAATAGAAAACATTTTATAGCAAGCTCTCGCTAACTAAACATCTTTAAACCTTGTCTGGGAAATGTAACATGACAAAGCTAATTTTGTTGTCCTCTTTCTGAATAAACTTGCTGTATTGACCTAGTTCTGTCACTCTGCAGCCATGAGTCAATTGGATCCCTCAGCTGCTACTCCCTCTCATTTTGCCTTCTTTGGACAGATAGAGCTAATTACAGTAGGTGCTCCATACAAATTTTTATGGATTAATTTACAGCATGATGAACAGAGTTAGTGATGGAGATGCAACCAAGGAAGTGAGGGGTGCTCTGACCTTGTCACTCACACGGATGTGGAGACATACTGCTCTTTTCCCAGATGGCTTTGGAGTTTTCCAGAAAGTCAGTGACAAGTTAAATTATTTCTGACAAACATAGTGCGTTTTCTGCTATCTGCATTGTGTTACACTCTTCCTGACAGTGGAAGAAGGCAAAGCAGCATTTTTACCAGCCACCCTTTAGGTGGGATATTATAGACTGAAGTTTTGGGGTTGAGGTCCAGAGTTTTGCCTCCAGCTGGCTCAGTGTTGTCAGGATGAGATACTTCTGATGCAAGAAGGTGCTTAGGTACCTCTTAAGTCAATGAAACTTCAGTGCCTGCCAAAATAATGTTTGGCAAAGAGATGTTTTCTCAGCAATCAAGATGTAGTTTATGTGCTATATGGCATTTGATAACTCCTGCTAAACAGAGAAGATTAATGTGAAGTTGCCATTAGCATGTGGGTAAAAAGGTCAAGATGGTTGCAGTCTCCAGAATTATGATAAATAAAATAAGGGTGGAAGACTTTTGTCTTTTATAACTTTTGAAACAAACAGTGAGTGGGGGAATGGCTGCACTTGGACATTTGGGGCTGGTAGAATCAAATATTTCTTTGCAAGATTATTTGTAAGCTTGATAGTGAATTTTTTAAACAGCTAGTGTAAAATGCTTACATGAATTTTGTGATTGGGAAAGGAAAATTGTGCGAGGTGTCTTCCCAGCTGAAAATTCCTTTGGATCATCTCTGGTTTGACCTGATTTTGCAGGCTTTCGTCCAAAGGATAACTAAGGGGAGGCTCTTTCAAGAGTGTTCGAAGCTGACGTAGTTTTGCTGCTGTTTGTGAAGGTAAAAATGGGTATCCTGAGTCAGGCTGAAAACCTAGCTAGGCCAAAGTCTTCCTCTGACAGTGGCCAGTCTCTAACACACAAGTAAAGCTTGAACATCCTCCTGGTTTGCAGCTTTGTGATTTCCCAAACGTCAGGATTTTTGACAGATGTTTTCCCATGGCTTCTTTAATCACTTTTTGAAAGCATGTAGCTTTTTGGCACCCATGGTATCCTGCAGCATTGAGAGCTTCACCTGAGTTGTGCATTGTGTAAGGTGTCCCTGTTTTTTGTTTGTGTTAAGCATGTCACCTGAAAACTGGGTTTGCAACTCGGTAGGATTTGTGCAAATGAGACTATAAGAAACAGAATAGTTACGCTATATTTATTGTCTCTGACTTGCTGTGCTCTGTTGGCCTCCTCCTGATGTTCCCTTAGCCATTTATTTTCTTGGCTCAATAATTGTAATCAGGACTTATCTCGTGTGTTTTTGGAAGCTGTCCTGCCTTTGATCAGCCTTGTTGTGTCTCTCAACATTGTCTCAATTTCTGCTGTTCTTTTTGAGATGTAGGAATGGTGCTGTATTGAGTACTCAGAGATTCAGCTTTTACTTAAAATGTGGCGTACTGCTGTTTTTGGCTTTATTCCTTTTATGAGAGTTTTTAGTCTTCTTGCTTTTCCCATTTTTTAAGTATTGATCTGTTATTTTCATGAAATTTTTAACATATGCAATGCTTTACTCAAAGATAATACTTCAGAGCCTGTTGGGGGTGCAAATTTAGATCTTTTTAGTGCTGGATTTGTGCTCTAAATTCTGACTTTTCCCAGATTACCTTTCACTAGCAGCTGTGTAAACTGATCACTTAGTTGTACTCTTTGTGTTATGTCTATTTAAAAAAAAATTTATTGTGAGACCACTTCCATTCTTGTCCTGTGGCAGCCTTCTTTCTACAAGAAACTTTGGTGAAGAATCTCATCTAAAAACCTGTTGGAAATCTATATTTATGCTAGTGTAAAGAACTTATATTTTGCACAGGGAACATTTTAATAATTGGGCATGCCATTTGTACAAACTATTGTATGGGTAACACGTGATTTGTTCTTAACATTCCTTCCTGACATCCTGGACCCATGGATTTTTTGTGGAAGAGTTGCTTGGTGTTTTTTTCCTAGGTTTCTTGAGAAGTTGTAGCATAAAGCAAATGTGAGCATGATGTTTAGCCTAACATTTATTAGTTTATCTTAATATAGGGTTAACTGTAGTGTGTAATGGTTACTGTATTGCCTGTCCAGGCAGTCTGAGATATCTGTGTGTGTTTTGATCACTGCCAGCATCCTGGGCAAGGGGGCTGTTGCATGGTCCTGGTATCAATGCGATATTCAGACCATATGGATTATGTTACAAGTTGGTACAGGTAACTGCTTTGTCTGCTCTGGCTTCAGGTTTTCATTAGTGTATAGCAACACTCACCGCTGTGGTTTTCCTATATCTTTGCAATGTAATTTGTTCTTTTATTTTACAGTGTGTGATGATTGCCTGCCTTTCATCAGTGTGTTGCTTCTATCAATATCCTCAGTGAAAACCAGGCATTTTAAGCCTTTTTCTTATTTTTTTACATTTCTAGTGTCAATATAACAGTGCTTCCACACTTGGCTCAGTAGCTTATTTTTGTGCTATGATTAAAATGGAATTGAGTTTTCCTTGTGGTTACTTGTTAAGATTTATTAATGTCTGCCCTATCTTTTATTTATAGATACAAAATTTTAATGATTTCAGCCCTAGAAAATGTCATGTCCGTTTGTGCCAGCCTTACTGTACGTCAAAGTTTAAGGATTCTCTTGTAAGATTCTTAATTGTAAATGCTGGGAGTTTGGTACCAGTTTGATTTGGATGAAAAACATCTTTTATGTATAAGCAATTTTTTTTCCAAAAGTTTCTGCAGTTCCTACTGAAACAGAAGTTTGTAGTAAAAACAGGGAGAGAGTTACATCACTATAGAGTTTTTTATAAATACTAACGGAAATATTTGACAGACTTTATTAATGGAAAGAGAACAGGTGAATATATTTGTTATACAGTAATCTGTGGATACTGGAAATGCGGAGTAGCATTTACCAAAGCAATGGGCATTCAAGTGTTGGCTGTGACTTTGGAAGAGCTAAGCTATAAAAGAACATTTTGTTCTACTGGTGACTTGGCAAAAGACGTTAAGGATCTTCAGCAGAGGGGAGAATAGGGCTAATAAAGGCAGATTCATGGTATGTGGGTAGGATTTGGTTGTAGGAATTTGAAAGTTGAAGACAGTAAGCTAAGCAGCTTAACATCTTCAGAATAAGAGGGAGTGAAGCTTGTAAGTGCGTCAAGCTGTTTGCTTAGATCTGGACTAAGGAGCTTAAGTATCTTATAACACCACAAGCTCCTGAGCTCCAGAGGAAGGGACTTACAAGCTGTGCAACAGCCACACTTCAAAGGCCTTACAAGTGTAGCTGATGAAGCCTGCAGGGCTTCTGGGGAGCGTGTCAAGTAAATGTGTCCGTCTGTCTGTTTCTGTGCATCATCCAAGCACTTTCTTTTGTTTCTTCCTTACAGAGTTACGGACCACTCTCCCTCCTGGAGTTATCACAGTGTTAAATACCAAGCACTTCGAGGTCAGGAGGTTCTGAAAATTAATTTAGTCATGTCCTTTATATATATTCTGTCCTTTTTACTCACTTAAAAACCACAGCATTATGCATGCTGGGATGTACCACTTGTTTTTCTGATGAAATGCATGAGGACCTTGAAAATGATGAAGAGTTCCCTGCTTATAATGGGGGAATAGAAAATGATCTCAATTGTATTATCTCAAAATGTAAATTAGCTGTCTTCAAGGTCTTCAGCTCTGAACGTGTTTGGCTCTTGTTGGTCTTTAGGACTAGATCATCACAGTTTGCAAAGTTGCACTGTGTTGCTGTGGTCCCACCCAATTCCCACTGAAGTCAGCTGGCTTGGTTGGAGCCAAAGGCTCCTGCAAAGCAGAGATGGCTACTTTCAGGAACCTTTGCTCTCCAAAATAACTGTGATGTCCTCAAGAGTGTCATTACTTACTAGTAAAAAAAAATTACCTACATAATGGTGCTTTCTTAAGTAATTCTGTCATCTTGAGCTTGTTCTGTCCTCATTTCATTAAGTCTGAAGATGCACTTTAAATTAGAGGCATATGACCATATTTCTGTTTTGCTCTAACTCCTTGCTTCCCAGCTATTTAGTTTTTATATATTTCAAAGTAGATCCTTACATGCAGCTTAGTATTTTTGTCTGTACAGACTGAAGCATATGATGATGAAAAATGGGTCTTTCTACATTAATATCTCACCCAGACTGATTTTTCAAAGTAGTATTTCAGGATATTTTGCACTGTTTGCAGTTACATGTAGTGTTATACTAAGTGCAATTCAAATCACAGTGTGGAAGAGGGTGGAAATGATCTCTGGAGCTCGCCCAGACAGAGCAGGGTCAGTTGGAGGAGATGGCCCAGGACTGTGTCCAGTTTGGGTTTGAGTCACAGAATGGTTTGGGTTGGAAGGTTTCTTAAAGGTCACCTCATTTCATCCCCCCTGACCGGGCAACTTTCTGCTATCCCAGGTTGTTCCAAGCCCCAGGAGCCTGGCCTTGGACGCTTCCAGGGTTGGGGCACTCACAAAGTTTCTGGGCAACCAGAGGGTGTCTTAATGCCCTCACAGTAAAAGTGTTTTTTCTTCATAGCTAATCTAAAGCTACCCTTTGTCTCAGAGAGGTTCCAGAGCCTCTCTGGGAAACCTGCTGCAGTATTTGACCACCTGTACAATTAAAAATTATGTTTGAAAGGATTTTTTTTCTGTTTCAGTTTGTGCCCTTTGCCTCTTGTTCTATCACTGGACAGTACAGAGAAGAATCTCTGGTCTTATTCTCCCTCATCAAGTATTTATACTTGTTGATAAGATTTCCTGGGAGTCTTCTCTCAGCCTTTCCTTGGATGCCAGATGTGCAAATCCCTTAATCATCTGCACATTCCTTCTCTGGGCTCACTCCAGTGTGTCCGTGCTCTGCACTCTATTGCCCAGCCTGGACCCAGCACTGCTGATGTGTGTCCCATGTGCTGGGCAGCTCCTCACCTTTTCCTTCTAGTGCCACCCAGGATACTGCAAGGGCACATGGCTGGATCTTATTCGCCTTGCTGTACTCCAGGATCCTCAGATCTTTTTCTGCTAAGCTGCTTCCCAGCCAATCTTCAGCCAGTTGGTGCATGGTGTGTTTCCTCCCCAGGTTGCAGGACTTTTCACTTCCATTTATTGAACTGGATGAGGTTCCTGGTCCCTGCTGAGGCAGCACAACCTTCTTGTGTATCAGCACCCCCCTCAGTTTTGTGTCACCTGCAGACTTGCTGAGGATACCCTTTGTCCCATCACCTAGGCTGTTAATATTGAACAGTCTCATAGCAGAGCTGACCCTTGGGATACAGCACCAGCGAGTTGCCTCCAGCTGGACTTTGTATTGCTGTTTACAATCTTTAAGTCCAGTGGTTCAGCCAATTTTCAGTCCACCTCACTGTCCATGTATCTAGTCTGTACTTCATCAGCTTGTCAGTGAAAATCTGGTGGGATACAGTGTCAAAAGGCTTAAAATAGAGATAAACAACATCCCCTGCTTTCTCCTCATCCATCAAACCAGTTATCTCATCTTAGAAGGCTGTGCTGACTAATGTCAGTCGTGTTTCTCTCCTTCATATGTTTGGAAATGGTTTCCAGGAAGCCTTGCTCCATCTTCCCAAGGATCAAGGTGAGCCTGACTGACCCATAATTCCTGATGTTCCTCCCCTTTGCCACTCTTGAAGACAGAAGTGACTTTTTCTTTCCTCCAGTCCTGAGGAGCCTCCTCAAATTGCCATGACCATTCAAAGATGAAAGAGTGGTCTCACAATTACGTCAGCCAACCGCCTCAGCATTCAGGGGTGTATCCCATGGCGTCCCATGGATTTCTGTGCATTCAGTTTATATGAATGTTCCCTGACCTGGTCTGTTCCATTGAGAGTTTTCTCTGCTCTGGATTTCCCTCCTGGCCTTACAGACCTGCAAGTCCTGAAAGAAATCAGACTGAGGCAAAGTCAGCACGGAGGATTTTGGTCCTTTATCACCCAGTTGTGTTCTTTAGCTGTCTGTGCTGCAGACCCTGGTCTGTGTCTCTGTGTGTGTGTGTTTACTTGTGGGCTCCTTTCCAAACAAACAAGCCTGAATTTTGTGCTGATTTCCCAGACAAGCTTTTCCTGTTCATGGCTCAGGATGTCAGCCAGCTGCCCCAGTGTGCCAGTGATTCAATTCTAGGGGAAGTTCAGCTTGGGTGAAAACAAAGACAGCAGTACACGTTTTTCTTTAGGTTTTTAATTACTTCCGTTTCTGTATCTGAAGCATTTTTCTTAAAAATACTTCACTTTGCAGGTGTTGCCTCACAGACTTTCTCTCATCGTAACTTTTCTTATCATCTGTAGCCATTAAAGAGTTCAAAATACTTTTGGCAGGGGGGTTAACACAGGTGCCCTGGAGCAACTCCCATTGGGATAATTGCATTCTTTTTACTTAAAGTCCCCTTTTTGTCAGGTGTTATCTTAGGGTTCATTTCATGTCAGGAGTTGCTGTGTTGTGCTGTGCTGTCTGCCAGAGAGGGATGTATTTCACTATGGACTTTTCTAGGCCTGAAATTTCTGTATGCAGTGTAATTTTTTTTTTTAAATACTGGAATGACAATCCAATAAACCATTTTCTTACTGGAAATTGAAATAATGTTGCTTTTTTGGATGGAAAGAAGTGTGGATTTCTGTGTCTCATTGATTGTCAAGCAGAGCCATGGCTGCAGTTCACAGTGAAAGTGTGGGGTGATTTCAGTGCTGTTTTGACCCTCAGGAGACTTGGCCTGCAGTCCTAGCTCATCTAGATGAGTATCTTCTATTTTTCTCACATTTGAAATCAGGATGCTGATAATTCCTATCTGTCAAGGGTGTTCTGAGCACGAATTGACTATTTTTAGACTGAGATTATCAACTCCCTCAGTTGTTAAATGGAAAATGAGATTCAGACCCAGCAATTTCTTTTTTTGGTGCTTAATTATCAGATGAAAGCTCTGCTAAGGACCCTGAACACCAACATGTGCAAGGGTCCAGACCTGATCACTGAAGTTTTCAGGTTTACAGAGGGTTATTTGCAGCTTGGGAGAGATGTTTGTGTTCAAGCAGAGGAGACTGAACCAGGTTGACACTCAGTTCTGGGGAGCAGCAGTTGTTGCTTCTACAAACTTGGAAGCATATGGTCTGGATTTCTGTGTGGTAGGAAAATGGAAGATGCTTGATAGGGCTCCCATGGCTTCTTCTGGGAATTTGTGGAAGGAAATAATAGCTGATAGGCCACGTAGCCTTTGCATGGTGAGCATGATGTCTTTGATATGTCAGATCTCTGACACATGTAGTGCACGGGAGACCAGGGCCCATATGGTAAACCTTGATGCATTTTGTATTACTCCCTTTCCAGCCAGTCAAAATTTGAGCTTAAGAAAGGAAACATGGAAGCAGAAATATGACCATATGGCAACCCTAATTAAGGGGTGATGTTACTTTTTTTTTCCACCTTCAAACTTAATGCAGTCATGGTGACCTCAGTGCTCTATTTTCCTGTGGTGCATTTCAGCATGAAAAGTTTGCTTTCCTGGGCAGGGAGACTGAGAGAGCATTTGCAATCAAACGCTTGTGGTTTTGTTTCAAGAAATGATGTGCTTTCAAAATTTCTGTTGAAATTGCCTCATAGTTAAAGTCACGTTTTAGGTGGCTTTTGTGAGGAAACATGAAGGGTGCATCTCCTTTAGGAGACTGAAATCCCTTTTTTGAGTGATAAAAGAAATGAGTCTTGAACCTAAATTTAACATGAATCAAGCCAGTGTCATTGCTGTTGGGTTTTGAGTCAGTCTGTCTTCTGCTTGGGGCTATTCTGCTGCTTATGAAATATTCACCAATCCAGAGAGACAGTGTGACTTTGTCTAACTTGATGGGGAAGGAAAATGTGCATGATAAAGCAGATGCCATTCAAGTTCTATCCCTGCTCTAAATCAGGGGATTTATCTCCTGAGTCCATAGGCAGCAAGGTGTTAGTGTTTATTTACTATCTTACTAATCTTTCTACAGTTGTGTGGGTTAATTGGCCCAGCCTCACCATTCTGTGGGGAATTCTTTCGACAAGGTAAGAGATGGGACTTTAAATGTTTGAGAGTGCAGTTTATTTTCTATATGGAGCAAAAGCGTGGAGGTCTTTACAGGCGTTGAAAGCATGGCTAGAAATCATGGGACTCTAGTTTGCATTGTCCTTTGAAGACTTATTAACTAATAGACTATTAACACCTAGGATGTTTATGCTATTAAATTAATAATGAGAAATTTCATCTAGTAATAGCGTGACGTTTTCTGCCTAATTTTGTTCTACCACACAAACCCATTCTACAGACTTCTTGTCACTTCTTTAGTTACTTCAATGTTTTCTATATCTTAAGTTCTAAACTCTAACCTTTTCTTTATCTAGCTTCACATGTCTCTATTTTGACTACAAGTCTGTTCTCGGTTCTAGCACCTAAACTTGGAAGCTTCTCCCAGAGCCTTGGATCAAACTCTTTATTTGATTCTAAGTTCTGACTTACAGGTCTACTATTCTGTGATTTCCCTTCTTGGATCACAGTGCAGTTGCACGTTTTCCAATGTGGCCTTGAAAAACTCCTTAGTTAGCTGTTCTGGTCCAACAGAATGTATCTGGCACAAAAATTCTTGACCAGCTCCTTCAGGATTATTTAAGAAGTTAAGAATTACAGAACAAAGGTGCTAATATGTTCTAGGTAATAGTACACAGGGTTTCCCATTTTATTTAGTCACTCTTTGCTGAAGTCAGCAGCTCTTTAGATTTTTGGCTTGTTTGCTGCTGCTGTATTCCTACTTTGTATAAGACCATCTAAGGAGTGGGTCTAACACCGTCTTTCTCATGACCAGACCTTTGTTTTTCCTTTTTTTTTGATTTCCCATAATTTAGATGGCTCAACAGTGTGTCTTAGTGGATTTTTAATTTTGCAGAACCTGAGTTGATTTGCTGTTGAAAAATTAACCAGTCCATGCCCTTGAAAAGTCATTGCATCTGTTATTACCTCCACATGTGATAAGTTTAAGAAAATGATTAGCAAAGGTGTCACTCATTTCTGCATGCTGTATATCAGATCGGACTGGCTGTGAAGTAGTGAACCATATTAAAGCTGTGAAATCAGCCCTGCTCTACAGGGACTACGACCAGCTGCACCAATTTTACTGCTTTTTTTCCCTTGCAGATTCAGGAATGATTGGAATGGAGTTTGACAGTTTATTTACAGATTTGCTGTGACTGACAGGATGCCAGAGGGGAAATGTTTATACTCCCTGAAGATAGTTTTTAGTAACTAAGGCTAAATATCTGACAGGAGTTCTGTTACAAAGCTGAGTATGATCAACAGTTGTGTTACTGCAGAATTCAGTGCCGTTTTTCATTTGAAATATAGCTAAAAATACAGAACTAAAGCCAGAATTCATTTTAATATAAAATGTCTCCACAGAGAAGTGTGGCACTGGTGAATTCAAGCCTTCCAGTCCAGTTCTGATCCCTCTTCCCTGTAAGAAACTGGGAAAAGGAGGATGAAAACCGCTCACATACCACTTTTTTCCTCTTGATCATTGCTTTTCAAACTTAAAATTTCTAGGGTCCCTAAATTTTTCAGTATGGGAATGGACTTCTTGCATGGCAAGTTCAAGTCTCCTTGGCAACCAAAGTGTTTCTCTTACATTATGGGCTGCCAGGAGTTCATGGACCATGCACTGAAAACTCATGCCCATGTTTGAGATGTTAAGGTTCCTTGAAGTTTAACCTTGAAATGAAGAAAACAAAATTCATCTTGCTTTCCTCTTACATTCATCCCTTGGCTTTTTAACTATAGCAAGTGGGCTTTTTCTTCTTTGTGATCATTCTTTTTCTGATCCTCAGTGTAAATTTGCAGTAACCTAAACTATCCTTGTGGTGTATAGAAATCTTATACAATGGTAATTTGAAAACAGAAACATTTTAAAAGAAGGTGCATGAGCTATATACTGTTATGTACAATATATGGGTAGTAATATTATACTTTATATTCCCAAAATAATAATGAACTTTTAGTCAGAGAAGTATTTTTTATTCATTAGGAGCTCCTTGCTCATTTATGAGGCACAGAAGCTTTTGTGCATTGCAAAGGTTAACTGTGCTCAGAGTAAAGGTACTTGAATAAATTGTTTTATGGGTAGCAGAGGTTGAAGGTGGGCACATTTGTCTAGCACAGAGAAGAAAATATATTTTTATTGGATTGTTAGGTGTTAAGAAGTGCTGCCAACTTGCCAAATGTAATCTGAGTATTCATGAGGGAGAATTGCTGAAATATTGCAGGGGACAGAAAAGAGGCACCTGAGTGCCTGTGTCCTTACTTGTATTTAAGACAGCCTTTGTTATGTCAAGTGTGACAAATTCTAGTAGAGTTAACTTTTCCTTAATATTGTTGGTTTTTTTTGGGGTGTATTGAGAACCTACTGCAGACTGCATTATTTGCTGTATGTTTTTGTCATAAGACTGAGCACCAAGGAAGACAAGTAGAGCCCAATGAGTGAAGAACAAATGAGAAAAGGCAAAATGATCTTTTCTCAGTCATGATCTTCTAGTTAGTAAATCCCTTTTTAATATTGATATGTGAAGGTCTTACAGAAAGACCTAAATCCACTGTGCTGTACCACAGCCCTAGGGAAGATTTCTCTGGCTCTCTGGTTATAGCCAGGCTGAGCTCATCTTCCCAGTGATGGGGCTCTTCCAACACAGTCTTTATTCTGGATGAATACGGATGAATTCTTATTTGCCTTGTTTAATTGTTGCTTATAAGGAACATCTGGGAGCAGAGGCTGGCATCCAGCTCAGCCCTTTCCTGGTGAATTCTGTTTTCATCAGGCTGTAGGGCTATGGTTGTTCTGAACCTGGGGCTCTGGCAGTCCTGGCTGCAGGATGACTTTTCTGTCATGGTAGGGTGAAGGTTTTCTGTGTCTGCACCATTGTCATCCACACAGGGCGTTCCTCAGGGAATGGGAATGGTGGTTAACCTATTCCTGTGTCTTGCTATCCTGTCTATCAAAACCTTTTATAGTAAAAAGTCCAACTTTGGGGTGTGTCACAGCTTAATACTGCCAGGTTCCCTCCTGGGGAGTGGCAGAGTGGTGGCTTTCTCTGTCTTTTGTTATCCATGCAGTCAAGCAGTTCCTCAGGGAATGGGAATGATGACTGTGGTTCTGTGGCTCTCTGATGCCTTTTAGGACTTCAGAAAAGTGACCAGAGTAGTTGAAGAATAGCCAGTGACCAGTGTGCCTGATATTATAGTTGAAGTTCTTCAGCAGTTGGATTATGTTATTAAAAAAGGATTAGATTATATAGCAGGACTGGAATGCTTTGAGATCAGGAGCAGAGCTGTGAACTGGAGTCATGGGCAGTACAAAGACTGTCATCCAGTGTCTAAAGACAAAAGTGTAATTGCCATCAGAAGGTCATTTTTCTAAGCAAAGGACAGTTGTAAACTGCCTTTACCAGGAAAAAAAAAATCAGTATTTGTTGCATTGCATCATTGAATTATTCATCAAGATCGGACACTTTCTTGTTCAATTTACTTTGTCATTTTCTTCTAGCTTATTCTCAGCAGTTTGGATGAAAATATAACACAGTAGCACCTGCTTACAAGAGACATTCAATTCACTGTATGTCTTGATTGGAAAGACATTTGCTCTGGTCCGAGGTAAAATCAAATGCTTTCTTTAATGGGCTATTCATGTTTTATGGACAAATAGCTAGAATTGGTGTTATGATACCTTTCTGTTAACCTGGTCTTGTTACTTTAGCGAGTTATTTCAGGCCCTTAATTTTGAATAAATGAGATTTACGTATGGATCAGGTCCTGCATCTTTTCTTCTGTTCTATACAGCCTGTGTTGAAACAAGTGTTTCCCCAGCAATAAGATTTGATTGTCCAGAAAGGTGTAAACATTCCTTTTTCTGAAATTGCTTCATGTATATAGGTGAAAATAACACTCTTTTAGGAAATTCTAGGCATGGTTAGATTGTTTCAAGACCCTAGTCAGAGTACTGAGATGAGTAAATAATAATTTTTCTGTGACTTCACAAGCTTTCCTTCTTATACGCATGTATATAGAGAAACTCAGAAACACAAGATGATCAGAATCTGCCCCCATATGTTCCTCTCACCATGATCCTTTTTTTTTTTCCTCTTTTGTTGCTTTCCCCCATAATTTACTTCGTTTGCATATTTTAGTGTTTCATACCATGGTGCCTGAGTCAATTTTCTTTTGAATAATTAAACAGGTACATGCCCTTGGAAAGTCATTGCACCCTTTATTGCCACTTAATGTGTTAACTGTGAGGAATTGGGAAAAGATGTTGTACATTTTTGTTGACTGCTGTTTTATGTGAGGATTGGATGTGGTGTGGTGAAAGGGACTCAGAGTATGCTGGATTTGTTCAACCACATCTCAGGTACCTAGAATGGAAAATTTAAAAGGAAAACGTGAGCACCCACTTAGTTTAAAATAACAACAATAATGATAACAAAAAATTAATTAAAAATTGATTGATAGATTTAGTGGCTGTTCAGTGATGTCCCATACTTAGCTGGGGCTGAGGTTTTAGGTTGTAGAGGATTTTGGCTTTTGCCGAAGAAAATTCAAATAAATTAATTGGCCCTGCATGCTCTGTGCTGTGTTTTTGGGAGAAGGGAAGAGAGAGAATGGGCAGGAGGATCTTTTAATGAAGATAGCAGAGACTTCTGGAGGGACGGCAGAGGCAGGTGGGGACTGGGGTGGATAACACACTCTGAGCTGCTCTGGGGAAGGCTGGGTTAATGGAAGTTTCTGGAGGCAGTGGAGAGCTCCAGGGTGTCATTAAAACCCTGAGCCAGGTGAGCTTGAGTGTAGCTATGCTACAGATGCAGCTCTAGCAGTGGTATTGTAAGGATTTGTTGCAATTGCGCTGGCTTGGATAAATAAGTCACTGTTTCTGTTGCAGGAACAAGCAGTGTGTGCCAGGGTAGGCCAATGACAAAATGTGCTTTGCTAAATTGCATTTTCTTTTACTATTGTCCAGTAGTCATGCTTTATTTTACCCACTCCTTTATCTAGCGAATACTCTTAATGGTAAACATATTTCAGTGTCTTTGGTCACTCTAAATGACGTTTAAATGTTGGTTTGCCTTCACTGCTCATTCAAGCCCTACTCTTTGCAATTTCTAGGGTGCTACTAGAAATTTATATTGATTTCTATGTGTGTGGGATTTTTTTTTTCTCCTTAGGATAGGACATATCTCTGTTTAAATGCTACAAAATAAACCAGGGTAGTTTTTGTTTTTTAACGCCAGCAAATAGATTTTTGGGATTGTGTGGCTCGTTACTCAGCACGCAGAGAGATCTGGGGAGTGATCCCAGCTGATCCCTGCAGCCAAGACTGCTGCTGGACTCCAGCTCTGTAGCAGGGAGGTGAAATCTCTTCTCCAGCTGTCAAAGGCTGAAAATTCCTTTAAAACATAAAATTCCTGTCTGGTCAAGCTTGAGAAAAAAGGTGCAGACTATGGCTTATGCTTTTGATATGTGAGTTGATTAATAAACAGAGAAATAGGAGGAAAAGGTTATGGCAGGGGGGGGTTGGGTTCAGTGCAATCAATAGTGATTTATCCAGGGAAAAGGGACTCCATCCATTGATACAGTTCTCATCTCTTGGCTTTTGGAAGAACTTTCCATAGAATTGCTCAGCTATGCTTAAAGTTATCTCCATGTCAGCATGGCTGATGTGTTCAGCCAAATGCCAAATGAAACACCTGATTTTGGGGTTCATCAGTGGAAGAAAACATGGGGAGTGTGTCAGTGGTTTATGCAAGAGCAGCCTGTTGAATTATGGAGATTAACATCTCAGAAGGCTACAGGCACAGTGTATACCTAAATAATGATGATCATTGGTTAAAAGGCACCAGTGCCTTGGAGATAAAGAACTGCTATAGATTGTCAAAAGGATTATCAAAATCCCTCAGACCAGACAGTGTTAATTATGCAGATCATGAAATGTGTGGTGACTGAGACTTAAATGTGTATTTTGGTATGGACTGTATGATCACTCATCAAAGGATTCAGACCTGTTGTTTTTTTAAGACTGTTTTCTTTACTATCAGAATCAAATATGTCATCTCTGCAATCTGTGGCAGATTAATTGAAATGCAGTGAGAGCACAAAATCTGAATCAAGCAAGAGGTTGGCAAACTTTGTTTATCCTTTTAATTTTGTAGTTCTCTAAAATTAACTGCTTAACTTGAGGACTGTTGGTGAAATTAGTGTGATTTCCCATCCTTCCTCAGATAGGGAGTATTTGGGCCATAAAGGAATAATTTTTAAGATATCTCATTTGGCTGGACTGAGTGAAGGTATATCAGGAGCTTGAGGAACATCTTATTAGTAGCATTGTAGCAGAGTTTGTGGCCAGTGATGGACTTCACCTGACTTGAGTAAAATTCTGCAAGTGGCCTGCCAAAAATATGCCAAGGTAATTTTTGTTGTCTCCTTTTTCCTCAGAAATGATTATTTAATTGTATTTGGTGACACTGAGTGCACTTTAGAGGGAGGGATTTACAATGGTTGCTAAAAGCAAAGGGTATTTCAGGTTCATCCTTTGCGAGCTGTTCTTGTTCTGCCACACCCACGTGCACCCCTGCCTGTCAGAAACCTGTGCCACACTGTGCCAGAGCTTCTAACTGGGCTCCTGCCTTTAGATCAAGTGACATCCTCAGACACCATCAACAGGAGAAAAACAAACCCTCCAAACATAGATTTGTGAAAGCCTTTGAATTACAGTGTGAGGGGCTGGAAATGTTCTTTTCTTCTCCTTAGCTGGACCTTTGGTTCCCTTTGCAATGGACTTAGTCTTTAACTTTTATTGATTGCATGGAGTATGGTTCCTGTACAAGGATTATACCAGGTCCGTGTATGCACAACACAGCTTCAGGGGACTGTAATAAGAACAGGAATTAAAAAAGCCCTTTGTCATCAGGAAGTCTCCACTTTTCAGTGGCATGAAGCTATTAGGGTGTGTGAGAATGTGTTTGTATTGAGGTGTTGTATTGTTCGGTACCCAACAGTGCACCCTTCCTAGATCTAATATTTCATTTAAAAGCAATTTGCCTGAATGAAATAAAATATGCATGATGGGTGAACACAGATGAGCTCTGTTAATGTATTCTAATTAACTTGCTAAAAATATTTTAAAATCTTAATAAGCTTAAAGAGAATTTCTGATGATCAGATGCAATGTTAATGAGCATGGTATAAAAACATAGGAAGGCAGAGTGTAAAGATGATTGGCAGTTGCAGTGCTGTCTGTGTACCTAACACTTTTCTTGGGCAAAAGAAAGATCTTTGGGTTAAATGTTACCTTTCGTCTTGGTAGCTAATTTCTCAAGATCTATTTCTAGAAAGCTTAATGAGCAAAACATTAAGAAAACAAAAAGAATTTACCTGTTTGATTTGGGGTGTAGTGGGAATTTTATTGCTTAATTATGCCTTAGAAAAACATGCTAAGGACATTTATAATAAAGTGTCTGTGTTTTGTGTGTGGGAGAATGACTCTTTTCCTTTTATATATGCCATAAATCTCTGATTGTAGTCCTTTTTCTCTCCAGGCTATTAGGTTTCTGCAGACTGTATTTCATTCCTTAGCACCTACAGTTGCTTGGCAACAACATCTGATTTACATGAACCCAGCCCCATGAATGAATAGTTACCTGGAACCTTTCTGTGCAGAAACCCTGAGAAACCTAGCAGTTCTCCCATTCACCATGACAATTATTAGGAAATATTAATTGCTTCTCTCTATTCATCTTTCCATAGCCTTTGTTTTTCAGTTAAAGGGGAACAAACTGTATTCTCTGTTTGGCTCTAGCCTGCCAGAGGTCACACAATTCATTTATAAATAATCCACTTGGAAAGGAGGAGGTTTATTAATAACAGAAGGCTTTAGTGCTGCTCAGAGACCCAACTGGTACAAGTGGTCCCCAGTGCTGTGTTCTTTAGGTATAGAAAGAATGAGTTCAGAGGAATGCAGTAACTCAGCACAGTCACATGGAGCAGGTCAGCATGATTTTTTTTTCTGTGAGTAGGTCTGGTATAGTTTTTAGGTAGAAAAATATTACAGCCTCAATTTATTTTCTTCTCTTCTTGATGTATGGAACTTTGCTGAACAAACAAAATAAACAGATTTTCTGCTACCTCAGCTAGTGTTTGGCAAACAGTTACACCCTCCCATCAATTAATTTTATTCTTGTGAAGTACTTTTCAACCTGTAGGTTATGTCTATTGAGAGGAGTAGGAGGTATGAAAGAGAAAAATTAAGAAGAAAAATTCTTTGCCAGGCACGGAATGAACACAAACCAGTCTTCCTGGACTAGCAGATGAAAAGCTACAGGCAATATTTGTTGATGCCAAAACAGTTGTAATAATTCTTTTGAAAAAATGTTTAAAGAAAGCATCCAAGTTGCCTTGTTTTGGGAGCATTTTTCTGTTTTTTATCAGGCATATCCTTTGCAAAAATAAAATATTGCTTGGGCTTGACTCTCTTCTATTGCGTTTCCAGAGGCTTTTGTTGCTGTTGTTAAGACACAAAGGATGTGGAGGGAAGCAGAGCAAACCTGAGATCTGGTAGAGACCTGCTTTGCAAATCTAGATCTCAAACTCTTTTTTTCCCCCAGGTTTGTTGTGCTTTGGGTTTCTCTAGAATCAAAATACTTGATAGCATGTTCTTTTTTCTCATCACTTGTGTGGCATTCAAGGTCAGGTCATTGCACCCTGTGCCTTTTAATTATATCCTGTGGCTTTGGGTAATGCTGAACTTGCAGCTCATTATTATATTTTCTCCTGTGGACATGTCTTGCTACTGATGCTCATACTCTGCAGATTAACTAATGCAGAATCCAGTGCATTTGTGATCTAAGTAATGAAGAGGCCTTTGTTCTATTATTGGTTGTTCTTCTGATTTTGTGTGACCTTGGGTGGCTCATTTATCTCCTTGCTTCCTTTTCTCATTTTAACCTTCAATGGATGGTGTCATATCTTGATTTGCCAATGTAATTTTCTATTTCCCTTAGAAGATTCAAGGCTGAATATTGGTGTCTGAGGACAAATCTTTGTTAGAATCTGTTTTTTGTCTTTCTCAATAACTCAGTAACAAGCATTATTTACTATGTGTGATCTGTAAAGCCACATGTGGTTCTTACACATATCAGAATTGATTGGCATAGAACGTTTTCTTTTATTTTGCTGAGTTTCAAGCACAAGTTTCTCATGTGTCAGAATACTTTGAGGAGATACTGAACTGTGCAGCATTGAAAGAAATTGGTTTGTCAGTGGAGAAATGCCTAAGGTAGCAGTGACCTTTTTATTAAAACTAATTTTTGAGCATATTTTGCATGTGCATGTCTCTGGGTGAATGTCTCACCTTAGCCTGGGAGCTGAGCAGCAGGAATTGTCAGGGTTGCCAGAGGCGCTGGAATGTAGCTCAGTGCAGAGCTCTCCAAAACCCTGGGCTCACTGGGATGGGGACCACAGGACACCTGACCTCCTCTCACGTGGCACTTCAGGGCACGTCCCTGTTGAAACTACAGATATTCTGAGCAAGAATACTCTCTCCAAAAAGTTCTCCCAGGCAATTTTCCAGTACCAGGTCCTCTCTGATTTATCAGGAGTTTTTTATAACCTGGTAAATATCTGGATAGGCAAACTGACAGCACGCACTCAGACACTGCATGAGTGCAGACATTTTTAGTGCTCCTACCAACTCTGCTTTTTTTTTTTTTTGATAGTGGTTTCAGAGGTGAAGACATTTCTGTGAGGCAATGGTATTAGAACAGCAGCACTAAGCATCAGTGGTTTGTGGTCTTGAAATTATGCCTTTTAATGAGTGGCAGAACATAATATCTTTAGCTTACTGAAAAGAGATACAAGGTGTAATTTAATTGTGGTCTGTAAAGTGCCAACATGTGAAGGGGAAACCTAATTTTAATAATAACATTTTAACTGGAAGGCTAAAGCCACAAAGACCAAGTGACTAGAAGTTTAAAGAAGAAAAATATAAATTATGGGAAGAGTGCAGCTATTTAAAAGTATTAAACATTCAAACAGTCAGACACAGTAAATGCTCAGTCACTTTAGCTGAGGTTCCATGTATTTCCAAGGTCACTGTGGCTCAGTGATTACAGATCTGGACTCTGGGATCACTGTGTGGAAGTTGTGTGATCTTGTTTAGGCAAATAGTCCACTCTGATATTTTACCGTTTTGGAGCTGTCTGCAGGTATGTTTTTACAAAACTGCATGTGATGGTCAGATATAAAACACCTGGTTTGCATCCCCTCTAGGTTTTGTTTTCAGACCACCTGCTTCAGAACATTTTTTCAGAATCAGTTAATTTGTCACATTGGTTCCAGATCTCTTGTTCATGCTGAATGACAGGAATTCTGAACTGGAAGGTGAAGGAAGAGGTGTTGCCAAGAGTCTTATGAATAATTGTGGCAACATGGGGTAAATTAAAGCAGGTTGTTCTTTGTTAGGTTAAGCCTTTAATTGGAGCCTTGGCTACTTTATAGATGTTTGAACAACTGCTGCATAGTTTTTGTGGTTATTAGTATTTTTCCCCAACACACAATTCTTATAATACCCAAACTTTGGGTAACAAAAGAGGAAAACTGAGCGGCCAAAAAATAAAAAATATTAAACTTGATGTAAGCAGTTACATTGGTACATGAATCCTTTTTATCTTACTACTTCATGAAATATGTTACTTATTTTTTCTTTAATGAATTGATTCAGAACCTAGAAATTAGACAAGCAAAAGATAGCAAAGTTCATTAAATTGCTTCTAGTAATAATGTCTTCAGGAGAGGACTTCTCAGTATGTTTTCAGTGTTGACCAAACAGATTTTAAGTGTTTATAGAATCTCAGGCTTGGGTTGGAAGTGACCTTCAAGATCACCTAGTTCCAACCCCTCTGCTGTTTCTTCCATCTTTCAAATGGAAGTGTTTTTCCCAAATATTCAACCTTTACCTACAAAAATTATTCATCTGAATCAGCTGGTTTTTTTCCCCCCTTGCCATAAGCTCTACTGCTGAGTTGTAGATTTTTTTAATACTTTACTTTTTGAATTTGTCCCAGGTTCATCATAATATTCTGTCAAATAGGGATCTATGTCTAAAAAAAAAGTTAAAAAAATCACAGTGAATTGATAAGGAATTGCAGCTCTGCAGTATTTCTACAAGAATTGCAAATATTTCAGAGTACTTTTTGCAAGCATGTCAATGTGTATGTTATGACTATTGATCTGCTTGTTCCCAAAGAAGTCTTTACCACTCACGTGCTAAAGTCTTCCCTGCAGTATAATTCTGCTGCAGTCAATGAAGCTGAATTGTATCTTGAGTAGATTTTGTTTCCTCTGTAGTAGATTTTGTTTCCTCTTGGGCTGTGTGGTTTGGGTTTTTTTGGGGGGGAGTGATCTGCAGTAATTTAAACTGTTAAGAGATAACTTATGTGCATGTTTTTCTTGATTTTCTCCTGAAATCCATCAAGAAACAAAATGCTTTGAGGCAACATTAAATTTTAAATTAATCTCTAAGCTGAGTTAGACTAGAATTTTCAGTAAGGTGGTTTGGTGTCTTCAAGCTTCAGGTTCTGAAATACTAAGTTTTGTCTTGATTGAAATAAGGTCTTAGGAAAGCCAAATTTGACATCTTCGTGAAGAACAATCTCTTGAACATAAGGTGGCCTGTGACTCTCAGTGGTACATGAGCTTTGGTTACTAAACTGCTCCTACTCAGTTTCAACTTAGTTGTTGCTCCTCTGCTCATTTTAGTGGTGTTATTCTTGCCTTGCAGCAGTGTGAGCAAGTAGAATCATGCCTGGTTTCCCCCACATCATTGTAGAGACTTTATCGATGTAAGTAGCATAAATGTTGAGAATATTAGGCATATTTGTCATTGCTGCTGAGAAAATCCAGACTTTTTTTTCCCTCTCTGTTGAATTACAGCTGATTTAATGTAGCTCTACTACAGTGGCCTTAGAGACTTATGATCAATTCTATCTGTAAAAGTTGTTTTTCTTCCCCAGGCACTGCATTTAAAAAATAAGACTAAATTTTGTGTCTGGAAAATTTCAGACAAACGTTTGAGCAACCCTCAGTGAAATTACAGTATGTTACAAAATATATAAAAACTACTTCACTTGCCAGTCAGACAGCAACCATCCTCTATGGCAAACCTGGCTTGCTTTTGTCAATAATAAATTAGCTGAAGTTACAAAGTGGAAGTCAGAAATGCTTCTAAAAAATAGTTTTTGAATGACTTTTACTTGGGCAGTTGAATTTGTCTAAATTAAAAAAAAAAAAGGAAAAGGTGAAAAAGGCTATATTCCAGTTTCCATTATTTTTGCCTCATTCATGTAGACATTGTTTAGGACCCAGTCCTAGAAGTCTTAGGGACATAAAAAGCCATATTTAAAAGGGTTTAGATAAGAAAAATCTTTTCCATAATAGGAGTTAAACTTCAGTGTGTTTAGATGAATAAAGAAAATGAGCGTGAATTTTGGAAGTGCTAATAAGCAAGGAGGATGATTTTGGAATATGTTTGATAAATGGGACAAAATAAACATTTTTGTTTTGTTTTGCTTTTCTTGAATGGAAAGCTAGCAAATACTTTTCAAAAAAAATTACAGTGATTGAAGTTAATCAGAGAAATAAAGGAGGGGCTTTTCTTGTTGCTTGCAAATTGTAAATTGCAGTTATTTGCAATCATGCTTATAACTGGCATGGGTTCATGTGCATAATCAGCTGCTTTTTGAATACATGTTCTATTGTTCTGTTTTATTTATGGATTCAGTTCTGATGAGAAAGATGTTATGAAGCTGTTTGGATGAATTCTTGGAATTGTCTTTTAAGAATTTTGAAAGTCAGCAAATGCCTAGAGTTCTGGGAACAAACTAGGACTGTGAGTAGCACTGAAAATTTAGATGAATAAGTTGAAGGGTTTTCAAACTCAAAATGGAAGGTCAAATTCTGGTTTTGGACTTTGAGATGCATGAACCAGCGAAATTCTGTAGCTGACACATTGTTTCTGTCCAGTTGAAATACAGCAAGATCCAAAAGCCCTGAGGTCAGGAGTCATCCCACCTATTTCAGCATCTGGATCTGTTACAGTCTGATCTGACCTACTCCCGGTGGAACAGGAGGCTGAATTTCTACCTCCAGTCTCCTTGCACGAATGGTGTGGCAGAAGACTTTTGGTGATAATTATGAGCGTTACCCTTCTGACTGGTGTGAGTTTGCTGATATAATGATTTGTTTTATTATCTGCATTTATCCTCCTAGAATCATAGAATGTCCTCAGTTGGAAAGGACCCACAAGGATCATTGAGTCCAGCTCCTGGTCTTTTACAGGACAGCCCCAAGAGCCCCACCCTGTGCCTGAGAGCCTTGTCCAAACGCTTCTTGAGCTCTGTCAGGTTTGGTGCTATGACCACTTTTCTGGGGAGCCTGTTCAGTGCCCAGCCACCCTCTGGGTGAAGAACCTTTCTCTAACATCCAACCTAAACCTTCCCTGAAACAGCTTCAGGCCTTTCCCTCAGGTTCTGTCCCTGTCTCTGCAGAGCTCAGTGCCTGCCCCTCCTCTGTGTTTGTAAATATACTGTGATGCAGGACTGCAGTCTTTTTGGGACCACTGGCTAAGCTGAATGTATATCACTGAAATTTCCCACTATTCTCAGATTTTTTTTTTTCTTTTCCCTATGTACATTTCAATGAAAGCAATAGTTTGGCTGAAAGCAAGAGACAGGAGATGAACTTCAACATCACTCAGTTCTTGCTGGATTTCTGTGGAAGGCACAATGAGTCTTTTTGTGTGCACAGTAATGTGCAGAGTGTGCTGCCTTCCCACCCTTGTGTGGGAAAGTGCCTTTTGCTCAGACTTCCCTCACAAACAAACTACTTGGTTCTTCCTCCCTCCTCCTGTCCAGTGGGAACCATTATTTTAACTCTATTTTGTTAGGTCAGTCACCATGTTCCACAGAAGAGACTAGATCTCCAGAAGATGTGCATATGGCAGAACAACACTGTGCCACGAGCAGCTGCAAACCCTTTCTAGATAGGGTTAAAATCCAGCATAAGCTCACTTAAAAAAAAAAAAGTTTTTCAACAAGAACGAAATAAACTGGTTGGTTAGGTACTATGCAGGGAGCTTTTGATTAAAATATGTTTAAATCTGATTCTCTCAACTGGACTCTTGAATTATGTTTGCTACAGTTGTTGGTTTGTTTTTTTTTTAGTAACACTGTGCAGTTTTCTTTGTGCAGCGCTGTAGGGGCTGGATGGTAGCTCCTGACAGATTCAAACACAGCTGGCTGAGAACACTGCTGGTGATGGATGCACAATGTCTCTGTTAATGCCTTTTATACATAAATGATGGGCTTGCTTTATTTATTTATAAGTTGTATCCAATTACACATCTCAGAGCAAATGTCCACTGTTCAGTAAAGCACACAATATTGGCATTAAAAAGACAATCCCTGAAATCAGTGATCAATGTATTTTCCTCATTCTCTGGAGAGAGACTGAAATAAGAAGTAAACATAAAATTCAGCAAATTCAAGTAGTTCTTTAGGGACCTAATCTTTGTCTGTATGAAGTGATTGAAACTCAAAGAGGGATGATGTTGTCTCTGCTCTGGCCACTTGCAGAGCACCACATTCACCTGAGATTTTGCTTCCATGTGGCCTGGATGGTTCTGTCCCACCTGTGCAGCTCAGAGTCTGTCATCCCACAGTGATGGCTAAAGCTCACTTGGCTGTGACCTGCTGGGATGTGTTTCAGTGAAGTGAGCCATCTTATTTACTCAAAGAGGAGGAGAATGAATGGTTTTCCCCTTCATGTAGTTTCAGCAATGTTTTTGGGGTGCTTTTACTGTGTCTGTGTTTGTACTCATGAGTGGATCCAATTTAGAGTGTGAGCTGCCTAATTAATGTTAGAAAATTATTTTCTTTCATCAAGTTGGTCAGGTATATTCTGAAATAAGTCTTGGTGTTTTGATACAGAAGAATTAATCTGGATTAAGGTGGGTGTGCAGATAGCACCATGTTAAACAATTTTAGACGTGAGGTCTGGTTTGGCCTCTTGGAAGACACCTAACTCAGCTGACAGTGGGGTAAATGCTTATTTGTGTATGGTCTGTATTAAATAGCAAATGCACTGTAAATTCACCCCTATGTTTCAGATAACTTACTGATGTAGATGTAGCTTGAATTACAATGATGGCATGAATTTATAATACAGCCAAAACCTGAAGATTCTGACCTAGCAAGGAGTAAGTCTCCCATCCATTCCTGGATTCCAAATGCAAACATTTGGGCAGCTGTGGAGCAGAAGCCCTGAGACAGAGAGCTGACATGCAGATGGCAGTGCAGGGAGCAGCTGAGCTAAGATGTGTTTGTTGTTCTCACAGGGGTGGTTGCTGTTTGGCTTTGGCACTTTTATGTTACTCACTGTTCTCTCCTGATTGTGGGAGCCCAGCAGTGGGTTCGGCCCCTTTCCAGAGGCACTGCAGAGCAAGCCTGACTTATTCTTTGCTTTGAACTGCTGGGAAGTGTAGCCAGTGTATTTGTTTTTTATCCTGCCTTGCTGTCTCTGAAATGTGGTGTTTTCGTGTTGGATGTGGTAGTTCTGCAAGAATTTGTTTTCGCAACAAGGTTTAGCAAGACAGAATTGTGACTACCAGGCAAATAATTTAGAGTTTGGTTTGGTTTCTAGGAACAGAGGCTTACCAGTTATTTTTCACTGGTCTCTGTGCTATTATGTTGTTGTGATAATCTTGGCAGGAATCTGTCACTCTGTGTTGGTATAATTGAAACTTGTTTTCCCTGAGGAATCACTCTGCTGTTTGTTTTATTTGTTTACTGACATTGACAGAGATCTTAATGGCTTTTAAAACCCAATTTGTGCATCACTGAATATCATCCAAAGAGGAAAATAAAATTAAATTTATCAGCAAAATAAGGTCCCCCATGCAAAGCTTTGTCTGGATCTTGGGCTCCACCTGAGCACCCAGATGGGGGTCTGGAATTGGTGTGGTGAGCTGCATTTTCTTATTATTTCTGATTTTCTCTTTGGGGCTTTTGTCATTAAGATATTTGAAAGGATAAATCGTAAGTTATTTAGGGCATCAGTGTAAGTTGCCCAACTTTGCCTTGTGAGAAATAAATTATCTTTTATTAAAAACAAAGTTAAGATAACAAAACAATAACCACTGTGAAATTTCCCTTTTGGGAGGGTATATATGATGGTATCACTTATTATTGTCACAAAACAGGGTAATTAAGTGTTTAGATTTTTTTTAATGTACGATATCAAAGTGTTTATGCATTTATTTTGATTTAAGCCTTTGTAGAACTTCAGTGAGATCGTTTGGACTATTTATGCTTGTAATGCCTTGCTGAATTGTGATTATGGATAGATGTGTGACTTTTTGCATGCCGTGCTCCAGAGGAGCATGCCCACAAATAAATGGTGAGGCTGACATGCAGGAATGTAGAAGAAAGGATGGGTTTCTTTAAGCCTAAAGAACACAGGATGACTTTTTTAACTCCCTCAAAGCTGCGGATTTGCATTGGATAAAGATTCAGTTGTTTTTATTTTTTTTTTTTTTTAGTGAAGTGATTTAGACCATCTCTAATTGCCTTTTGACACACTTCCTTGTCATTCAAGCGCATAGGGATTGCCCAGGTTTCAGTGAACTCTGCCTGTGAACGTCATGAGGAGATAGGTTTGGAAAATACTGCTGATTTTAAAGGTTATCTGTCAGTTTGTATATATACAGCTATGAGCCAAACCAACCTGACCTCAAACCAGAGCTGTAATACAATAACACTGCCTTTCTTACTCTGTATGTCCTTTGCAAATCTCCCTGACATTGACAGCACTACAATAATAATAGATCTGCAGTATTTATGTTGCATCTTCTAAGGAAGTGTTCTAATGTGCCTTGGAAAATTGGGTCATTAGTGTTATCTCCTTTTTTACAGAAGGTAAATTAGAGGTACAGAGAGAAAACCCTGACTCCCACCTCCTTGTTCTCACTGTACTTGGTTCAGTAGCACAAATCTTGATCATATGCACTGTCAGTCTAATTTGTACTTTTTATTGCATTGCAGTGCCTAGAACAAGGATTTTGGCTACTGGTGGCGCGTCCCACAATAAAAAGATCTTACAGGTAAGTAGAAAACTAAATCCTGAACTGAACTTGCAGTTATGTCTCCATTTTTATTTTGCTGTACTGAATCCAAATCACTGCAGCTGCGCAGGAAGATGTGGATATGGAATTGTGAATCTCCTGCAGGTCTTTAAGCTTTTTCTTCAGGTTTAGTGTAAAAACCTTCAGCCCACGGCTAATTTTACATTGAACTTGGAGTTTTTTTCACACTTGACTGGTTTTATTAATGTGTATCTGAAGCGCTGGTGATTTCCAGGTCTCATCACTTAAATCAATCAGCAAAGAAATCACAGATAAACTTCTTATGCAATACTTGAGAATTTCTGGTTTTTGTTGTTGTTATTCAGATCAAAGCTGAACCATTGGTTTCTTTAAACTGAAGGGGAATTATGCTGGTGTTAGACATTGAAAGAACCCAACAATAAACAAATGAGCAAACAAACACTCTCATACAAACCTCAACCCCCTGCTTTTGTGTTACTTATTAGCATCATATCATTTGCTGTAGGGTCGTTCCTCTTTCTTCCCAGCCTCCTCTGCTGCACATCCAGCCTGGGTAAGAGTCTTCATCCATCTTGTTGAGAACAGAGAACCGTGTGCTCTCTGTTTCTGCCCGCTGAGACTCGGCAAAGCCTCACTCACGAATGGTGAGAGGCCTCTCGCCTGGCTTTCGGCAGCGCAGAGCAAGACATTTGGATTGGGATTCATCTTGCCCAAATCCAGTCATCTGTGATGTGATGTCTGTTTACGATCTGTCAGCCCTGTAATAGTCGGGGGAGATCCCGTCTGTTGCAGTGCAGAGGAAAACGGATGGTGTTTTAACTTAACAAATGTAAATGTCTCCTTCTGGGTGATCCGAGGAGCTTTCTGGGCTCCAAGGGCTGCCTTGACA
Organism: Bombycilla garrulus; assembly: GCA_013400315.1. Classification (NCBI taxonomy): domain Eukaryota; kingdom Metazoa; phylum Chordata; class Aves; order Passeriformes; family Bombycillidae; genus Bombycilla; species Bombycilla garrulus. Next base: position 205,649 of record VXBU01011676.1, read on the forward strand.
AGCTCCCCTTTAGCCACAGCTTCCAACACTGGCCTGGAGGTAGACATCTACACAAGAAGTCCTAATCTTGGGCCAGGTCTTATCACTGGCAATAGTGAGCACAGGGTGAAATGTTTTCTGGGGATTCCAATCCCTTCCTATCAGCTCCAGAAAGCCGAAGCCAGCCTCAGCTGCACACCATTCTCTTTGACAATTGCAGTCAATTCTCTGCTCCACAAAACCTGTGCTGGATTAAATGGAGGTCGAAGAGCAAAAAATCAAAATCTGTTTTCTCCTAAGGCATCTAAACCACGTGTTTGTGTAACTGCTGGTTGTAAAGCTGATTGGGGAGCAGCAAATTTGGCATGTTTTGCCTGCAGCTGTCACTTCTCTTCATCTGCTTTGGTTACTTTGCCTAAGAATGTGACATTGGAAAATTAACTGATTGGTTAATTGCTTAAAATATTAGTCCTTACAGGAGTAATTCTGCTAAGGGTACATGAGGAAAGATTGGATTCACAAATGAGTTTGTTTCTAAAGCTGTATTTCCAGTTTGGGTGCCAGGAAGATCATCTTGCAGTGGAATGAAGGCTGAGAAACAAATGTTCTTAAAATATGTGATTTGGTAACATACACAATTGAAAATCATGGGATTGTGAGAATGATGGCTGGGGTGCCTGCTCTTCACGTATAACAATTCAGCTGGTTTTAAAACTCATTAGAGGTGCCTTAAAATAATATGATCAATACAGTGTCATTCACTTAATTCAATCACTAGTTAATTGGATCTTTCTTTTTAATTTAATCAAAACCTCAGAAACCGTATCAGTTGCATAAAGAATAACAGCTTCCACCCTTATCGTGGTCAATTTTGGATAATTTGTTCCAGGGCTACAAATGACTATCATTTAATTAATCAATGTTCGGGAACTCCTATATTTTACACAACAACAGAGACAATTTAGGAAAGCATGTTAAAAAAAATTTAGGAGGGCAGCTTTCTCCAGAGTTCCAGTAAGATTTTTATAACATATGTGGTGCATAACACATGGAGCACAGTGTATTATCTTAAGCAGTAGAACCTCTAACAGTTTCTTTTTAAATTATTTGTGAGAGATAGCACAGTTCCAAATGACTTACCAAACAGGTGAACTTTGAATAATTTTTATTTTATAATTGTGGTAAAAAAATTATTTTTAAGTAGTTAAAATATTATTTGTAGTATTACAGCACTTCTTAGCAATCAGTGTAGACTAGAGCTGCATTGTATGAGGCTCTTCAGAGATGTGAAAAAAAAAAAAATTTGTTGTCCAAAAGAGTGTACAACTTAAAGTTAAGAAAAAGAAATGCCTGCTAGAGATTAGGTGAAATGCAGATGGAGAATGTATTGAAACAAAATGGTAGCATTGGCTGGCAGGGTGGGGAGTGGGACAAGAGCTCTGCGACCTTGTAATTTCCAGAGGACTTTTTAATAGATAACCATGATTAATTTTTCACTGGTTCTCTAAAACTGAAGGTCATGTGTTGCTCAGCGCTTGCTTGTGAAATTAGCCAATCCTGACTTTTCTGTCTTACCAGAAGACAGTGTGTTAAGTATATATAAGCTCAAGCTTCCATGGGGCTCTAGTTGGCAAACACGCACGTTCATTTAAATTGGAAAAATCAGTGGTTTTCAAAGGTTTTGATTTGAAGATTCTCCACAAAATTACAGAGAAAGAAAAATAATTTAGAAATTTCACATACTTATAGGTTTTATGGATGGAATTTCTTAGCCATCTTTCATGAAATTCTGGGGTCCATCCACAGCAGGGTTATAAATTCCAGGATCAGGATTGCCTTGCGCTAATCCAAATGGCTTAAAATGCTGGACATTCTGGCTTTATTTTAGACTCAATTGCATGGATTTAGGTCAGGTGAGATACTTTTCCCTTTGGCAAAACTAATAAGCAGCACAGGTTATATCTGAATTGTTTCCTGCTTTTTGTGTTGCTCAGCCTGAGGGGCACCTGCAGTCCTAGAGGTGAGGAAAACAAAATGGAAAGCACTTGTCGAAAATGTTTTTGGAGAGGAGTTATTGAACCTCCTATGTCCCTATCCAAATATGTCTTAATTTTTCCTCTTCTGTATTGTTTTTCTAAACCTAAACTGTGGGGAAGAGCACAGGTGCTCAGTGGATGTGAGGTGCCGATGGTGTTGATATCAATGCAGAATGATGTGTGGTTAAAATAACTTTAGTATCTGTTGGATACCGTAATAAATTCTCTGCCGGTAAAATTTTATTTGTATTACTCAAGCCAAGTGTCCAATATATCTTCATAGCTAAGGTTCTCCTAAAAACAGGAAAACTGGTAAATTTAGAGACTATGTAATCAGCTCCTGTGTCTTTCTCCCTGCTGATCCTAACAGGATGGCAATGGTGGAGATGAAGAAGGAAGGCTTAGCAGGCCTTCATATTACTGGAGGTTTATTTTTATCCAAATTGAGAACTGAGGAGCCATGACTGGTGGTTCTCTTTCCTTCCCACTTGAATCAGCCCTAACATGATGGTAGAAAACAGGCTCCAGTGGTGGGTTCCGGAGCAGGTCTCCTTGCCCTGACATAAGCCTTTAGCATGGGGTGATTGTGTGAGCTTTTGAGGGATGACACTTGAACTGGGGCTCCTCTGAACCTGTAACTGAGAGATCTGGAGAGAAATGGGGCTTTATTTCCTGGCTAGAGTTACACCTGTAGCTCAGAATTACCAATACCCTGTTGTGTGGAAAGTTGAGGCCTTATTGTTGCCTGCAGTGCTTCTTTCCACAGATTCCCGTGTGCTTGGTTGGGGCTTGTTTCCCTGAGCAGTGATGGAGGATTTCTTTTTCCTCTGTGTTTCATGGATGCTTTGATGCTCCTCAGGTCCTGTCTGACGTGTTCAACGCGCCTGTGTTCACCATCGACACGGCCAACTCTGCTTGTCTGGGAAGTGCTTACAGAGCAATCCATGGTAAGGCTGCTGACCACAGCAGGAGATGCTTGTGGGAAGTCAGGGAATTTAATTTCAGTTGGTTAATACTTGGGATTAGTGTTACTGGGCATGAGGGGGGGAGTAAAGCTGTGCACATCTGACTGGCAGGTCTCATGGGTCAAAGAGGGATTTTTGCTCTTAGTATACTTGGATTAGGCCAGAGTATATAATTTACATTATAATTCCAAGGCTGGTGGCTGCTTCTCAACCAAGGGATGGGGGTGTGGGAAGTGCTGGTACTGTCTAGGGAAGGTGGAGGGCCTTCACATGTTGAGTTGCTACATCCATGGCAGAATACAGCCAATGGAAAGTGCTGGTGCAGCCTGCTGCCCCAGTTTGTGGACTGGACTGTAAACGAGGTTGCTGAAATGGCTAAACCAAGCAAAAGGTTGATCCCAGCAAAGAAGATCAGTGAGGACAGGGACAACAAGACATATAATACTGCTGGCCAGTATTAAACCTATATTTATCTTCTAGCTTTTAAACATCAAGTTGAAAGATATGAAAGGGGTCCTGGGCTCCATGTACTTTCTCTTGTAAAAGCACGAATCTTGGGATACTCTTAGGTTGACCAGTCATCTTGTTTGCTGTACTACATCACTTGCTGAAATATAACAGTCCAGGCCCCACGATTTATATGTTAATTAACTGACATCTATTAATGCATGTGGGTATGTGTTAAGGGTGGGCCATCAGCTATTTAAGACTTAAATCCCAACTATTAATTTTTATCCTTGTGTTTTGAAATGTCTTCTAATATGTTACAGCTAAACAATTCAAGGAGTGTGGAAGTCCTTGTTTAGGTCAACTTTATTTAGCCTCAGCTTTTTAAATTTGAATTTTTGGGATTTGGGCCTTAAGACATAGGTAACTTTCCTACGAGTTCATGTAAAACCATGAGATTGCAACAAGCATGGAAAAGATAGCATCAGCCGTCAGAAGTAGTCAGCCAAGTCTTAATTTTAGAAGCAAATTCTGCTGTCACATTATAGCATCTAAGGACTACATGATCTCTTGCATTTGAAAACAGCACAGAAAATTGCATGACTGAAACCTGAATTGGTGTGTTTAATGCACACAGCATGCTCTCCTCTTTATCCCCAGAAAAGGCTCTGTTCCATCAGACCAAGTAGGCTTTTGCAGGACAGTGAAAACACTTGGCTTATTTATATGTTTGAAGCCACAGTGGGACCATTTTTGCCCCTCGTGGGTCAAGTTTCTGAACTGTTTTTCTTTATACTCAAACTTTGCCTTCTGCTTCAGAAGCGTCCCAGCACCTAATACTGCAGGCAAACCCCTTGTCCCTGAATGCATGTGAAATGTGGAGCCATCATTAAAGTTTGTGTGGGAATTTTGTGTGTGTGGCCAGTTTGGCATATGAGATGTGGAGGCTTGGCTGCCAGAGCGTTTGAGTGAGGATTTCAGATGCCGTGCTGATGGAGGGACTCCTCAGCTCACGTCCTCTGCCAGCCAAGCCCCAGGGGCTTTGCTGTGTGTGTTCCTAAACAGCATTTTTGATTGATGCTTTCAGCTGCCTCACTCTTGGCCAGGCAAAGGAATTGAGGAAAAGTGGGGACTTGCTAACATAAATGAAATACTGATGGCAAGGGCTCTTTAATAATATTACAATGTGCATCTAGGGTATTTCACAGTTAGCCTGGGGCTCTTTGCAGGTGTGCAAGGATCTCCTAAAATGCTGTTGTAGCTAGAACTCCCCTATTATTCTGCTTCCTTACATATAAATATATTTAATAATTTATGGCATACTTTCAAGAAAGCGTTTTCATTTCTCTTCATTTTTATGTTTAGTTGCATTTTGTCCTTGAATCCCTTGCTTCCACATATTTTCACTCCTGTTTACTGTATTGTTGTAACCATAAATAATTACTGATATTGTTGAGTAGCATTTCTGCTGCTTACCTGTTCCCCAGGGTACAAATTGAGTGATTGGCAAAAACTCAGTCACAGAGTCCCTGCTTCCTAGGCTAGCTCCTAGGAATGTAAGATCTTCTGCCATTTATCCTTCAATCCTGAATGCTGACCTAACCAGGAAGATCAATATAATGTATTAATTTTCTAGGGAGTCAAGGCACATCCCTGATGGTGTTTTTTTGCATTGATCAGGATTGTGATTCTCATTGCAGGACTTGTAGCTGAAAAGAATGTGTCCTTGGCTGATGCTGTGAAACTAGCACCAGAGCCCAGATTGGCTGTTACACCCACCCCAGGGGCTGAAGAGGTGAGCAAGTTTGGGAATACAAATTTTCTTTTCATTTCCTGTCTGCTTCAAAATGTAGTGGTTTGCTAACTCTTCTGGTAAATTAGATTAATTGAGGAAATACTTGGTTACACAGTTCTTGTTCCTTGTTGTGAAGACAGATTCGATTTTGAGAGATGTTTGGTGTTGTAATGATGTAATAATCTGATCCCACCTTCCAAGTCTGTGAGACTGAATTTTCCTAACAAGGCATGATCAGAGAGAAAAATATCTTGCTTAAGGGACAGAAAAAGTTATAAAGTCAGTCAGGTTGTAACTGATAATCTTGACAAAATAATCTGGACTTGTTTGCAGCAAGTAGCATGGAAAAAAGGGTGGTGACTGTGCTTTCTGGCTTCTTGGAAAATATCTCAAAAAATCCTTCCTGTCTGTAAACAGTGGTCAGCAATTGTATATAATCAGTGGTAGCTCCCACCTGGAAACCATGCCAGCTGGGAGGATTCAGTAGGCACAGGTCTTTGGTTCTGTGCCCACCCTGTGAATTTCAGCACGTCTGAAGGTGAGGCTTGAGCTTTATGGCCCATGTAGACAAAGCAGAAGAGATAGTCATTATGGGTAACTCTGTGATTCCAGCCCTTGTAAAAACAAGGAAGGAATCATTGTCTCAGGCTCTCCAGTGCAACCCTGCACGTCTCACTGTCAGCCAAAGGCTTCAGTTTACAACAGCTTTTGAAATATAACGTGCAGTAATAAATAAACAATACATTATAGCAAGATTCCTGGAGAACACATGTTTAAATAACAAAGGTGAGTCTCACCAAGGTCTTCAGCTGTGCAAAAACTTTTTACATCAGCACATCCTTACACATTCTGCCATTTATGAAATTTGGAAGTGGCCTAACTACAGGCAACAAGGTTTTAAAGCTTTTATTTAAACTGCAAAATTAATGATCTGCCAAAACTACTAACTCCCAGCTACATGTGTAGAGGAGCACCAGATATCATCATGAGTAATAATAAAAATGATCATGCTGCATTGTGCCTGCCAGCATATTATTTAATTATTAACTGAGATGGAGGAGGATGGATTATTCAGTAATCGAATTGAAGTCCCCTTCAGAAATATTAAGACATTGAATAATTTAAACTTGATTGATCTGATCTCATTTACTCAACCTTCCCCCCTCATTTTAAAAGATAAAATAATTAACAGCAGTGGCCTGTGCCACGTGTGTTGCAGCTGAAGCTCTCTGCAGGGAACACACCACAGGAGCAGCTCCCTGGTGTCTGATTCAACCTCACTTCATTGCCCTGTTCCCCCCAAAAACGCTGTGTGCTGAAAAACTGCCAGCCTGGCTGGGGTGGAGGTGGGGAATGCTCAGAGACCTGCTTTTGACCCCTTGGTGCTGCTTCAGCTATAAAACTCAAGGGCAGAGAATACAGCTGTCACTCACAGGGGCCTTGCAAGCACCTTGTACCCCTGCAGGGGCCAAGCCAACCTGACTGAGAGATCACTGGGGAATTCAGCTCCCTCCTTCTATTTTGCTCTCTGCATAAAATGGCCTGGAAGCTGAAAGAGTTAATTATCTCCTTCTCAATACTTTCCTTTTCCACATGCCTAGACCTGGCTCTTCTTGCACATCTTTTTTTTTTTTTTATTGGCTTTAAATGATGTACAGTAGTGAATTGTTGCCCCAGTAGATGGGAATGAATGACAGGGAGGCAGTGGCCAAACAGCATAGGAAGGAATAACCATTCCTGCTCTCTAGCTTAGCTTTCCAGCTTCATTCCATTAAAATCAGCTTCTTGCAATTACATATTCCACACCATTTCTTTTTTCTTCCTGCCTTATAATTTTGCAGTTGATGGTGGATTCCTTGGCTAGTTTCATGGCTGTGAAGCTGTACAAAGCCAGAGGGCTTGTCAGTAATACAGTGTGTTAGCATGAACAGTGCAGCAAAAATTCATAATGCAGTGAGTCAGTTTGATTCTGTTTTATACAGGGCTGCATCTCCCTGTCCATCCAATTTCATTCTGTTGAGGTTAGAGCCTTTCACTTAAATGATAGTTCTTTTTATAAACTTCAAAGTCATCCCGAGGTTAAGTCCTGTCTTGCTGAGGAGCACTTCTGAAAGAGTCTGGCTCACCAATGTGAAATTCCCCAAACCACTTCTTCACATTTTTTGGACAGCTACAGCTAGGTCTTGGCAGGGTGGAGAAAAAACAGGTCATAACACAGCAATCTGCTCTGGCTTCATCCTTTCTTCCTGGTATAGGTTGGAGACAATGTATTAGATCATTGGAGAGAGGAAAGCCTCCTACAGACAAAGGTCAAATGGGACAGTTTGATGTAGCTTCTTCCTTGCCAAGGCCTATGCCCGCAGCAGGAATTTCCAGGAACCAAAAATGCAAAAAGCGTTTCTTTGATTTCTGAGGGATCATTTGTGATAATGAATGTGATTTAAAAAACCGAGGGCAGGGTGCACAAAGCAGCTCTTCTGGTTCAATTAAACTGATGGGCAGGTAAAATAGAATAAAGTCACAAGATGGGGAACACAGAGCTTGTGGTGGGCGATGAATCAGTCGTTAGTGGAAACTGAAGTCTCAAATGTTCCAACTTGCCTGCCAACAATGTGGCTTTATCCTGTAGCAAACCATCCTGCCTTGAAGGGACCTTTTCAATGAGGATGAATCCCTCTCTGTGGGTATGACTCTTAGCTGAACCTGATTTCCCAGTATTTTTGTAGGATATAGATACTAATAGGAACTTGTTTCTAATTCTGTCAATACCCAAATGGGTCATGAGGTGTTCTGGTGGAAACCACTGTGGTGGTAGTTCTTGGTCGCTCACTCAACCAGACTAACTCAAGTCAGTCATCTGTGGGTTAATCGGATGAATCCTTCTTTCTTTCAGT
>VXBU01011676.1:213777-226441 GCA_013400315.1 Bombycilla garrulus
AAAAATTAAAGAGTCATCTCACCTCTCTGGGACCTCCTCTCTCCCCTGAGGGAAAAGATTAATCAGAACCACTAAGCATGACAAAAATAACCAGGAGATTCTCGAGTGATAAATATATGTTAACAGACAGAAATAATCTGTTATTTCAGCATTAGAATTCAGATCTATTTTAGTAATCTATTAAAACAGGGATGGTTGGCTAGTTGGTTAATTAAGCAAAAATAAAACATGAGAGAGAACATGACTTGGAGCTGGTCACTTGTGTTTATTCAAGCCATGTTCCTGTGACAGAGTGCCAGATTGGTTGTGATATTGTCCTGTGGGGTTTTGTAGGGAGAAGGCACAGAGCAGCTCACTACCTCTGGATGTGTGATTTTTGATTGCATTATTGACTCTGCTGAGATGTATTAATCTTGCAAAAAAAAAAAATCAGGAAGGCAAAATGTAAAACTAACAGGTTTTCTTGACTTTGGTGAATTACCTTGTTAGGGTGTGGATTTATAGAAGTGACCCTATTACCCAGGAAGGTTATAATGACCTATTTATTGATTTAAAATAATTATATTTTGTTGAGTTAGCTTTTGGAGGGGGGAGGTTGTTTTCTAGAATTGGTTTAGCTTGGTAATTTAGTGCAAAGTAGGTAATTATAATACAACCACAAAATATAATAGGTATTGATAGAAGTTTTATTTAGGTGATTTGTTTAGCCAATATTTTTTTAACTTGTTAAACTGATTAAGATAAGCTTGCAGAATGGATATTCGAAGTAAAGAATGTAATTGTTTCAGCAGTAGCTCCTTGGAGAAGTCTTCAGAGTACTTCAGAACACTGTTTTATTGTTTCTGCTTTATGAGTATTCTTTCTCTGTTAAGAAACATGAACAATGCTAGGATTTGAAAAATAAACTCTTGCATAAACAAATCTCCATGAGTAATTTGACTTTGATTTAAAAAAAAAAAGGAACCTATCAAAAGTAGCAAGTGTTTGTGAGAGACTGATTAATTTTAATCTATTCAGGGTAGATTAAATGTATTCAGGTAGATTAAAATAAGATAATCACCAGCATCATATTTGTAATTTGTAAATTTTGAATTGCTCCAGTGATTGGCTAACAGAGCATTGCAGGAGACAGGAGGATCCATGTGGATTGTCACTGGTAGTATTAATTTGTAGCTGCTTTTGCTCTTAGAAGGTGGCGGGGACAGTGTAAACAGTAAAAGCCCTGTTGAGTACCTAGGCTGGTAATGTGGTGAGATGTAGTAGCAGGATGACACTTTTAATTTGTTCCAGAGAACAAGGTAGCATTGTATGGATGCACTTTTCAGAGAGGGCAGGTTAAATTATTCCCTGTTATAATACATTATTTATCATTAGCATTTGCTTTAGTTGTGGGACTGTCAGAATGTGACCAAATTGTCCCAGGAGAGAAGTTTAGGGTTTGTAAATGAAGCAGTCAGAGTACTGTTGTGGAGTAAGGTATAAAGAGGGCCATAATTGAGCAAGGACAATTAAATTATGGACAACAATAAGGTTTGTGTTGTGGTACATGTAATTACTTTTGTTAAATATCATGGTTTGATAGAGTAGGCTTGAGGCTATGGCAGAGAGGTAATTTATGTCCTTGGGTTTTTATGCATTATTGAGAGTCCTTTATTCCCTTTGGACCTCAATTATAAAAATACATCTATATAATTGCCTCAAGAAAGAGACTCCCAGAATTGCACAAGGGGAGTTGCCCAAGGTTCTGTGGAGGCACTTCAGTGGTGACAGATGTGGAGAATCACCTTCCACAGACACACCTGAGTACCCACTCAGGCCGTGTTCTGGGTTGGTGCTGTTTGGATTTTCCTCTCTGTGTTTCACGGGAGCAGTGCTGCTCTGGCCCCAAACCTCAACTGGCATGAAAAACACTGCTTGTGAAAAGCCTGTGGTACTGCTGCACTTATCAGCTGTGATGTACTGGTGGTATTACAGCTAAATTCCCTGAGGGGGAGGAATTTAAGGCTTTGCGTATCCCTCTGAGCTGCGCAGCTTTTTACCCCAAAGAAGAGGAATAGAATACAGGAAATATTCTTAATTATTTGTTTGCAATTTTTTTTCATATGATCCATAATGCGGGATTCATTTACACTAATGGCTGAGCAGCTTATTGCAAATGCCTGAATTTTCTCAATTAACAAGCTAAGTACTTAAGTCCAATAAACAAGAAAAGAAACTGTCAGTAAATGCGGTTGTTCATTTATTTTGACAGATTTTAATTTAGAGTGATGTATTAACAATAATACTTCCCAGCCTTCTGGTAAATGTATTGTGTGAATTTTGTAAAAATACTGATGGGCAAGTAATACAGAGCCTGTTTTCTTAGTGCCTGAGCTCACTTACCAAGGCAGCTTTGCAGTGCTGAATCTTAGCTGAGAAGCACTTAGGGTTGATCAAATCTTAATAATAGAATATAACAGAATAGAAAAGTAAGAAATAGCTAGTCTTCATTACAGCTGCTTCAGTGAATAGAGGAGCTGGTTTTGTTTGAAATACTGATACTCCCAGTACAGCCATAGCTGCCTGCTCAATGTTTTGTTTACTCTGATGTGCATATTTACCAGAAATGGAAGCAATAATATTCTTTGGGAACAAGAAAAGAATATATATATACACACACACACACACATATATATATATGTACTTCTCTGAGCCCTCCAGGCCCTCATGTAGTTAGTTAAAAATACCATGCTGAGTAATGTGGCATTTCATAATAGTGGTGCATTTTATTTTCCAACCCCATAAATCTGCATAAACCTCCAGGATCTCAGTATCACTTTCCTGTGGAGAAGAGGAGCTGGGGCACACACATGTTAAATGCCTGGCCTGGGGTCACTTAATGAGTCTGTTGCAGAGGCAGGAGTGAATGGGATTCTTTGCTTTAATCACTGGAAGACACTGTAAGACTCAGTCACTGTGAGATGGCTTTAAAAAAACCAATTTTTTGATGTCTTAACTAACAAACAGTGTCTCTTTCCACTTGCTGTGGATGCTCCTTCTCTTCTACCTCTTCATATACTTAGTCTGTTATACAAATGTAGAAATGAAATTTTAATTTCTATAACATCTGGTTTGTAAAAAGGGAGGAGTTGGTCAAAACTAGAATGTGTACATTAAGACACTTCCACCTGTTGTGGAAGGTGTAAGTGGGAATGAAGAGATAAATCCAGTTTTCACTGGTCAGGCTTAAACGATCATTCAAAAGAGGGGAAGCATAAAAACTGGGTATTTTTCCATCAGTTAAAAGACAGAACAAAAGCCCACTATTTATTATTTCCTAGATAAGAAAATGTTGTGATTTCTTTTTCTTTTTTAATCTGGGAAAGTGTGGCTGTTACAGAGCTGAAGCTGCTGCAGGACTGTACAGAGACCTGCACAAGAACAAGCTGGTCTCCTTTTACATCCCCATAGTTTACACCTGAAACATTTTCCTCCTGAATTTTTCATACATGTGCACACACTGTTGTTGGCCATCCTGAAAAGGATAGAAAGCATTGAAATGCTAGATCTTGCTTACTGATGAGAGCAGTAATTCAGTTTGCTGGGTATGATTCATTATGGCTCTATAACCTCTCTGAACCTGGAGCCAGGAGCAAGGCTGCCCTGATTATGAGTCAGTGCAGAGGGCTTGTAGAGCAGTCTGACAGCCTCTAGGATTCACTGTGGCAGGGATATGATCTTATGGCATCCTCCTAAGGACTGCTTGAGCCTGTACCACACCGTGCTCTGGCTTCTGGCAGTTCCTTCTTTGTGCAAATGAGCAAAGCTGTCCTGGTATGACTTGTCAAAGGAGCGATTTTATTAGAGGGGCAGTTAACACCAGAGGGAGGAGAAAATGAGAAAGTTGCATCTCCAAGATCTAGATGAGGTACAGTTTTTGGTTGGAGCCAGAGTAGAGATTTATTCAGGGTTTCTCATGCCATGGATCTCACCCATATACAAAAGTGCAGGAAGTGTCTGAGTCTAGGGTTTTGAATACAATTGAGTCTTGGTTCTTCTTTTTATGGTTGTAACAATACTTTTTCTAAAAACTCCTGGAAAATTCTAACTAGGAAAATACAAAAAAAGCTACTCAGATACTTGGTGTAGTTGTGGATGGAAGCTGGGTCTGCATTTGTCCCTGTGGGCCTGGGGAGGAGGAACATGGCCATGGAGCAGACTGTGGATGAGAAAGATTATGTCTGTGAAAGACGTGTTAGAGAAGCAGTTCAAACAGGTACAGGAGTCTGAGAGGGAGTGTGAAGTGCATTTTAGAAGGCCCTGGTCAGCATATTGGCCAAGGAGGACCTATCTGACTGTGCTGGAGGGTGGCAGTGGGGTGATTAGCGAGGCAGAGGAGGAGGGGACAGAGGCAGTGATCCATCCTGGGGCAGTGGAGGGAGGCAAGGACAGGAGTTCTGCCTGGGTGATTAGCACAGCTATTACCGAGGGAGCATGTCACACTGGGAGAGGTGACTTTATTTGAGCTGCTTCTGCTGGAAGTAATGACTTCTTATAGCAAGAACGCAGTCACAATAAGAACAACCTGTGCGTGTCATAAAATTAAGCTGTAATGGTGATGGTAAAAAGGACTGTGACATTTAAAGAGGGAAAACAGCAGCACTTTCATGAGCAAATTGGGGAAAAGCCATCCCAAACCTTCAGGTACCTGTGAAGATGCTGCATTTTTCGTGTCTGAAGATGCTTTTTAACTGCAGTGTAATTTAAAAATCTAATTTTTCAATGAGACATATTTATTTCTTTTTCCTTTTTAGCTCTATCGTCCACTTCTGAAAAGATATGCTGAGCTTGAACAGAAGGTTATCTACAACCCAGCCTCTTCTTGTCTGGTGAAATAGAAGCAAACAAAATTTATATGTTGGCTGAGTGGACTTCCAAGGAGAAGATCAGAAGAGATTTGCTCAGAATTTACTAGAGCTGTTTAAATAATTTCATTCCTCTTTGTAGACAAATAATTTTTAAATGTCTGTGTTTGAGTGTGTTGGTGGGGAAAAAATTACATTGTGATTGAAAACCTGATTAAAAAAGCATCATATTGCTCTGTGTGCTTGTGGCCTCAATTTTTCTTAGGTACTTTTGTGGCTTCAATTTTTCTTAGGTACTTTTTAGACTGTGCTTGCTGTTTTGGAAGAGCTGGGTGACAAAGTCAAGTTCCTTGTGTATGTGAGTCACTCTACCCATCTCTGTCAGCTTTGATTCCATGTGTTTGGCATGCCAGCCTCTGCATACCTGTCTATCAAAATATCTTAATTCCTCAATTTCTCTTGCTTAAATGTTTTGAGACTTTCTGTTCATCTGTTTATATCTTTGCCTACACAGAAAGCATAAGCACACTAACTTAATCCCATCTTTCTTTAATATGTGGAGGAGGCTGATTAAAGTCTTTAAAGACTCCCTAGGATCCTCTAAGAAGGAAAATTCTTGTCACATGAGACTATGGAAAGCCTGTTGTGTGATAGCACATGATATGGCAGGGGTTTATAGATTGTGGAAAGCAGAGAGATCTTATGCGATACAGACACCACTGTGCAGTGTTTTACTTGACATCAGTTTTGTAAAAAAAGAAAATAAGAGACTAACCATGGGAAATTTCATACACCTTTCTGCTTCAAAAAGTGGAGTCAGTTCATCTGCACACCAACTTGGGGTTACTCTCTTTCTTCCTCCTCCTTGTCATGGCTGTGAAATTGTGTGTCGTGCAGGGGCAGGAAGGTAAATTTTTCTTACACCCCAAGCATCCCATTTCTTTCTTGGAGATCTTGAATAGAACAGCTTTGATTGTCTTGCTTTGTTGCTACTGTTATTAGATGTTTTAGTCTAGATTAAGTAGCCTCTAGCTGAGAAAGTCTTAGAAAATGTGAGCCAGGAGATCTTTCTGCAAAGATGTGTGGAAGTTGCAGAATTTGAATGAACATCCCTGTGCAAGTGGGAACACTTTGGAGCTGATATCTTTCCCTTAGGATAAAATTTCTCCTGGGAATAAAGAAGATTGTTTAATGAAAGTGAGTGAAGCCCTTCTTCCCTTCCTGTAGAAGCTGCATTGTGTCTTGGGAATAAGCCAGGGAACTGCAGAGTGTAGAGAATCTCTATTGACTGAGAGCTGGATGTCTCAAATTCACATTCTTCACATTTTGGGGGCAGAGGAGTCTGGAAGTACACCCTGTCCTGGGGGATCCCAGATGTGTAAAAAGTCCTTGTTTCCAGCCCGCCTGCTGAAGAATCAGTCTGGAGTCTTCAGCTGTTGTTCTCAGGGTTGTTTATGAATATCTTATCTAATACAGGTTCTTTCTGCCCTGCTGCCAGCTGCCCTGCAAGGGAGTTTGAGCTGTCTTTTTATACTATCAACTACATATTCAATGTTCACTGTTAATTTCCGTCTGTGACCCTTACATTACATTGTCCAGTTCTCTGACAAACCAATGCCACCCTGGCATAAAGATGGATGGCAAGAAGGAGAAGAAGAAATAACATGCCATGTGTAAAAATCCTCCATCTTGTCTACTGGACCCCTCTGTACAAAACTCAAAACCTTTTTATTTTGCTCTATAATTACTACCATTCTACTATTTAAACTTTGATGACTTGCAGTTCTTCATATGAAGCTGGTATTTTGTCCCATGGATTAAAATCAAAGCCCCATGCACTCTTGGTGGCAAACCAATTTTCTGACCCTCCTGCCAGGGCTAAAAAAACCTCCTGGCCAGGGCTCGAGCCATCCAGAAATGTCATAGGAGCCCCCTGGGTTCTGACAGAGGAGCACTCTAACCCTGCCACATCTCTATTGAGTGTAGTAACCCCTATGCCATGACTCGCCTCTGGAGTGGCCAGGGAGTATTCACATTCCTCCTTTGGTCTCCCTTTTATATTTAAGTGCTTAATTTTTGAGTACGAACAGTACCTTTTTTTGTTCACAACTGAATAATTACAACTTCTCCTGATATTAGCATGATTACTCAGGAAGGTCAAGAATTACATTTCCGAGTTGCTAAAGCAGGCTTATTTTAAGCAATTGCTTTAAAAGGTGGCATTAGAAATGCACATCTATCTCTTTTATGTGCTTGTTATTCTGGGTCCAAAGGTACAGTGCTAAAACATATAATACTTCTTGCAGGCCTCCACTGTCAGCAGTTGCTTTGTCATTGAGCAAGGCTATAGAGAAATGCAGAAGGATTCATTAATATGAGTTAAACAATGCCTGCTAGTTTAAGCAGCATTACCATCACTATTAGCCTGAAGTTCTTCCAGGTTACTGGTTTGATGTCAAAGTTAATCATACAGGGAAGGGGTTTGGAGAGGTCACCATCACAGAATGGGTTGGATTGGAAAGGGCGGTAGTGGCCATCTGCTCCAAGAAGGTTATCCCAGAGCACATGGCACAGGATTGTGTCCAGATGGTTCTGGAATATCTCTGGTGAGGGAGACTCCACACCCTCTCTCGGTGATCTGTTCCAGCGCTCGGTCACTGCCCAGTAAAGAACTTCCTCATGTTCTTGGAACTTTTGGGCATCAGTTTGGTGGAACTTTCTGGGCATCAGTTTCTGCCCATTCCTCTTGGCTTGGTCTATGTAGAGGCTGAACAGCCCCAGCTCTCTCACCCTTTCCTCATAAGAGAGATTCTCCAGACCCTTGATGACCAAAGGAAGGTCTTCCTCCTACCATTCATTTACCCTTGTTTCCCATGTCGGAGATTCCTACGACCTGGTCTTTTTGGTGAAGACTGATGAAAGGAAGGCATTCAGGAACTCTGCCTTCTCTACATCTTTCAGCTTTGTGCAGTTTTGGTGACAATTTCTTGAGTAGCTCACTTCTTTTGTCAGGGTGAGATGATTATTGTCTCTTGTAGCTTTCTGGCTTTATTTGCTTGTGACATGGGAGGCTCAAGATCAGTTTCTTACTCAGCTGAGAAAGATTAAAGCTCCCATTTCCCAGCTCATAGCACATTGTAGAACATTTCTAGTTAATATCTTGGCTCCCAGCAAAGTATTATGTGGTGCTAGTAGGATATTGTCTGTATGATTTAACTACTTTCTGGGCCTGAGCTCTTCTCTGGATAGGGAGAGGAGACACTTCTGGGTCTGTTGGGCTGGGCTGGAGCTCTCTGACTTGTCCTATGTTAGCATTAAAGCACTGTGTGTTTGCTGCAGGAGTCCCTGAGAAAAGACTTGGATGCAAGGCTCTGAAGAGTGAGCCACCACTGACTTATAGTATTGCTGTGGTGATGGGTTTATTAGGGCTGTCCTCTGAGGAACAGTGTCTGGAGTAAAAGAATTTATAGACAAGCTCATTTTTTTTCCAGCTCACCCAAGTTGCACATGCTCACTGACTAGTGTCTGATAGAATAAGACTCAATAAATCTCCCCCTTGAAAGGTCCTTTGAAGAAATTCTGCTGTAAGACTTCTATTACGCTTTTATTTTTGTCCTTCTAGGAATGCACATTGGCTCACCAAGGAAACACAGGCTTCTTGCTTTCATGTGCACATCCCTTTAAAACAGTCCCCAGTGAGGAAAGGATCTGGTCCCCTTTGGTTTCCAAAACCATGTGGGCTTTTTGCCAGAATGTCTGCCTTATGGTTCTCTGGTTGTCTGGAGCAGAGATGGTGTTATGGTATCAGCTGGACTAGATTTTGGAGCTGTTTTCCAACCTCAGTGATTCTACGACTTAATCAACAGCTTAGCTAAGAGAAGTCTAAAGGCAAGGCAATAGCTTCTACCTCTAAATATTTGATAGAGGTTGATCCCCTCCCTCCTCCACAGGGGACCTTACTGTTCTTCAAGGTGAGCAACATGCCCATCTTGCCTAGATGAAAGGTCAGTTTCTGTGTTTAAATATCTGATGAACTATTCCCAGTCTAGAATAACTTGACGGAAAATTGATCTCACCTGCTGTAAAAAAAACAAAACAACAACCCTTGATTGCCACAAAGAAATTGTTCACTGCTGTCTCACCTGCAGCTCCTGTCCTGCACAAGCAAAGCTACTGTAGGTTGGAAGTGGGTCATGGAGTTACATGGAAAAATCCAAGCACCTTCCCTAGCTCAATGGCCCTGTGCTCTCACCAGTCAATCAGAGCTTCACTGGATTCACCCACAAGCTCTTACTGTACAACAGCCCAAAGACAAACAGTTTTCTTTGCAGCCTGAAGTCTTTAAAGTCTTTTGTGATGCAGCTGGAAACAAACAGGGAAAGGTGTTTGCTTTTTCTTAAGGGATCAGTCTGAGAGAGTTGGCGCTCTGATTGAATAAGTAATGTACTGAAAAAAAATCTATGCTGTGTCGGTGCTTTAATAAGTAATTGAGCTGAATACCTCTGTGTGTGATCCCAGAGGGACCTTTTTGTTTTTCAGCTTGCTTTTCCTTTGGAGTTGAGCTGCTGCCACAGATCACAGAGCAGTGCAGTGAAGGATGTATATCTAAAGCCACAAAAAGCCAAAGCAGGACTTTGAACAAATAATTTGTTTTATCCGCATTTCTATTACCTTGGTCCCCAGACTGCTGTGTGCAGGTTAGGGGCTGAGGGGAAAAAAGACCAACATTTTAAAGAACTGAATTGTTTGGTCTTGGTATTGTCATCAATGTGAGACCAGTTTAGAACCTCTTCCTTAGGAGAAAGGGACTGATTTGGATTTTTCTTCTGCTTGGCTGATGATTTTTCATGTAATCTCTCTGATTTTGGTTTTGGTGAAATCTTGACCCTCATGTTGAAACAGGCTGAATTTCCAAGCAAATGGCAAAGGAAAATACAGCAGAAAATTCACTCATCTGATACCAGGGCATCACTGTTCTGTGAGGAGCATTTCCCTTACAATCTTCTCTGAAGGTGACTGTAGTCCTCATTCCATGTGGCTTGAAATTTTATACTTCTGTGCAAATTTGGTACAAAATCATGTCTGCACCAAAGAATCTTACCCCTTTATTACTTTAAGCTCATTTTGTGCAGGTCAAAAGCACTATGTGATGCGCAAGGCAACGGAAGTCTGAATGAATTCTTTGGGTAATCCCTGCTCATCTTCCATACTTTGCAGTCTGGATCAAGCCTCTTTAGTTGGTCAGTTCAAGCAGTTTAGCTTTCAGCCATCACAGCTTATACTGCCACAATGCAATATTTTGAGTTTATTTTTTTTCCCTAGAACCATTTTTGTTTCCTGTTTTGCAGCAGATAACTACCTTTTTTTTTGTAGATGATTTACCTTGTTGGCTGTTTCCACTTCTGAGGGATGCTGAGAGCTTCTCTTAGGTGACACTTTGCTGAAATCCAGCCCCAAGAGTCATTTTGCTTTTCTTGTTGTTCTGCTTCCCTGCCACTTCTAAAAGTTGGCCTTGACAAACAGAACAATGTTTCTGTGGTGATCCCAGACTTCTGGGAATGTCTCAGCCACTGTGGGAATTCAGTGACTTGGTTCAGTGTTCTTGAAGCACATACCCTGAAGGGAAGGGTGAAGGAGCAGCTATCACTGCCTGTGGATACAGCTACAATTTCTGATTCCAGTCTTTCACTGAGTTACCTCATCCGCTGATGTGTCAGCCTGCCCATTAGATGGGGGTTCAGCCACCAGCCTGACTACTTTGGGGTTATTGTTAATTGCATGCAATCTTTTTTGCTCTGACATCTTCTGATGATAGGTATTTGTGACACATTCTTAAGATGCTTTTATTTGGTATATGTTGTCAGAGTGCTCTGTAATGCATCCATCTGGTTGTCGTTCCTCTTTTAGCATCTCATCAGCCAAACAGGAGTCTGCTCACTCAGGTGCAGGATTCATTTGACCAGTGTAGACATCTCTGTCTGCTGTCGTATGGGCTCCTTTAGCAATCAAAGGAGAGGACCATGAGGGAGAGGAGTTCCTGGCTGTCGTTCATCTTACCTTGTGGCAGATGTCTACAAAAGATCAGGTGATTCTTCTCCTGAGTGAGCAGTTTCTCCCTACTGAGTAGAAAGGCAGTGGTGTGGAAAAGAGGATAGAAAAAGCTGATTTCTCTTCTTGTGCCAAAACTCCTGAAGATTTGATTGAAAGCTTGTCTCAACTTTGGAGACAAGATTTGTCCCCTGTTACCACTGTACAACTGGAAAGCTTTCTTGTTCCAGGACTGCTCTGTTTTTACTGTCAAATCCATGAGACTGACCCCCACAACTCCTCTCAGACTGCCTCTCCATACACTTGCGTGGAGATACCCATTTGAGAGCTTTTTGTCCTTTAGTTGCATGCCATTACTTGTGTTTATCCCTTCAAGCTGGACTCTCTCAGGCATTTCTGTTATGCCTGCAAGCTCAGAACCCTGGTTCAGTGAAAGACAGCTCCCTTAAGACTGAGACAAGATTTGCACAGGAAAACAAAGGTCTGCTCAACTTGCTGTTCGAGGATACTATTTACTCTCTGATTGACATGTATGCACTACCCTCCTGAAACCTCAACTCTCTTCCAGGTCTGATAAATACTGGTGCTTTGGAAGATGGAATTCTCCTTAAAAAGTAGTCCAAGCCATGCTGTGTAACAGAAGGACTTGGAGCAGAAATGGAGCCACTTCATAGGTGAGGACTTTTGTCTTAAAAAGAAACATCTTGCAGAAATCAAGTGAGAGGTAAAGGAGTCACACAATTTTGATATCACAGCTTATGCCACCTGGGAGCATCTCTTCACATGGCTGTCACAACTTGTTAGGTTAGGATGGGACATTCCCTGTCACTCCTGGAATAATTTCTTTGCTGGGTTACTGCCCTGCTCGAGGACAGTCACATATATCAGAAACACCCTTTTGATCAAGAAAGATGTTGTCTAAATGCAAAGTTTTCCGAATTTCCATTTCTTAGTTAAATTATTTGGATCCCTGCAATTGCTGTCCCTTAGAAGGAACACCTACTCAAGCAAAAGAAAGAGGAGACATTGAATACAGCTAATCCAATATGTGATTTAGTCAGAGAGTTCAACTGAATGACTACGCAAATAAGCAGCATTTCAAGCCCTCCCTTGCTGTGAAAGCATTTTATTTTCCTCAGAGTGATTCTTGGCTCAGAAAATACAGCTGTTGTTTTTCATTTGTGAAAAGTGTACCTGCCCATGGGAGGGGGATTGGAACTGGATGATCCTAAGGTCCCTTCTTACCCAAACTGTCCTGTGATTCTGTGTTTGGCAGACTCTCCCAAAAATCTTTCAGCACGGAACTCATTTTGCTGTTTGTCCAGTGAGTACAGATTTTTTTGTCTTGATCTGTGTTGTGTGTGGTTTTGGCATGATTTATAAATGGACTGGTCAAACAAGTGTTGCTACAATTGCCCCTGCCTGCTGTCAGCCCTCCTTGTTCATGGGTGAGAAAGATGAGCCTCTGTGGGACAAGAGCTTCCCATAAAGACCAGAGTAAATGTCAAGAGCCTCTTTTCCCTTTCCTCTTGGCCCAGAAACTTTGCTGTAACTCAGGTTTGTTTGACAGACAGTGTTGGATTATCTACAGTATGAGTAGTTGGAAGTGAAGGATGCTAATGTTCAGCCAGATTGTCTGGATGAGAAATCACTGAGGTGAGACTGGGCAGGCAATTTGTATCAAGTTCTGCATTTTGTAATTTATACTCTGAATCTTTAAATGACAAAGTAAATTAACTTGCTCAGATGATGGAGAACCATGTTTAGGGGGG